>JAVTVY010049280.1:0-23598 GCA_036873755.1 Hanleya hanleyi
GAGCTGTCCTGCTGCTGCTGTTGGTTTTAATAGGTGTTCCAGGCCTTGGGCGGTTGCGTCCGGCGTCGTGTTCGTCGCGTTGACTTGCTACGTGTCACGGCTCTGGAGATGTGGGGTGTCCTGATCGAGGGTGGTTTTTTAAAAGGTCTGAAAAGAAGGTGCCCGTTGTGGTGGTGGTGGAGTTTTGGGGGCTGACTCCGGTTCCCAGTCGGCTTCCCAAGAAGGTTGTGGTGAGAGTCGTGGTGCACGAGTCGGTGAGTCACGCTGCATAAAGGCCCAGCGGTGGGGGTTCCCCACCAATTCCTGTGGTACATGCATGTCTTTCAAGCCTTGAGCGAAGACCTCCCATCCTGGAGGATCCGTGTGCGATCTGCGTTGACGCATCAGATCATTCACTAAATCCGTCATGTGGGTGCCGGGGACCACCTGATTCTGTACGAGGAGTTCGCCTTTATCATTCCAAGTCATGTTAGGATTCTGTTTCATCCGTTGTAATACCAGGCCACAGGCCAGCTTGTTTCTTGAACGATGCAGGTACACTCTTCAGCACTTCGTCTTCCACCCACTGTGGGGCTGTGGGGGCTACCCCACCCGGCTGTTGGAACGGTGCTGAGGTCGGCGGTCTGTCACGTGGTGGTGGTGGTGGTGGTGGTGGTGGTGCTGTTGCTGGGGTAGAGCGAGTTTTGTATTGGTCCATGAACGTACCGTTGAAGCGTCTCATTGTACCGTTGTACTTTCTCACTGTCGCTTAACCCCGGTCTTTGTAAGATCTGTTGCATCTCTCCATCGAGGGTGTTTATGGTCTTCACAGTAGGTGGGACAGGGTAGGGTGATTGGAGGTTTTGCAGGAACCGTGGTTCGACGAGGACCATTTTTTTCGTGTGGTTCATTGTCGGCCGAAGAGTCTCTTCCGAAGAGTAACAGAAGAGTTACTGGACCCAACACGGAAGCGGCCAACGGTGCTAAGATGGCCCCGAGAAAGCCGCCTTTCTGTAACACCTTTTTCTTTTGTGTTTGAGGGACCCGCTTGTGGACTAGGGTTCGGAGACGTGTCTTATGCTTGGCCAACTTGGTCTTCTGAGCCGGAGTCAGTGGTACGTTGCCTTTTAACAGGTTGTACCCGATCTCGCACAGACAGCGTACAAGGTCAGGGTCCGCACCGCGTACAATGGTTCGGTCTAACTCGGGTGGGGCCGTCTTCAATACACGGAGCGTGGGAGCGTGCTTCCGTACTCGCGCAGACATCCTGTACAACTAATGCCAGAACCCACAACGCTGCTCTTTTTATCTACCTCAGAGACAAAGTCAACCCTGCTGTGGTATTCATTCTTTTTATTATTCCCCATCATCAAACACACAGACCCCAGCTGGGGGAGCCACTGTGGGTGTGTTTACATTATTTTTGCATGTACACGTGGTGGGCCTCTCCGGGAAAGATGCCGGTCCGTAGTCGAAGGTGGTCGGGGGTGGCTTGCTTGAGGTCGAAGAGCATATACCCGTGCTGAGGGGTTGTGGCATCTTTGAAGGCTTCTAACGCAAACGGTGTGCGGCCGGATACATCTGTCTCGCCAGGTGCAGCAGTTGAGTGGTATCTCTCGGGTTTTTGAAGACCACCAGGTAGTGGGCATTTAAGCTGATGTTCCGATGTTCTTTGTTTTTACTGAACAGATTCTGCACAATGTAGATGATGCTGAGCCGTCGATGATGGCTGCCTTTGGTAAAGAGTTGGGTGACCCGCGCATCCGTCTCCGCCATGAGATCATCCAGAACCACCAAGGTGTCGGGTTCCAAATCGGCCAGGTTGGGTAGGCCTTCCACGAACGTGATGTGGGGCATTGCTGCATACGCTTCCTGCCATTCTCCGTAACACCACACGACTCGAGCAATAGGTGGGGTGATCATGCTGTCGGCGTGTTGAAGGAGCTTCCTGACGAAGTGCGTTTTGCCGGAACCCGTCGGTCCTGCGATGACGCAAGTGAAGGGATGCTGCCACCCAGGGTCCATGGTTCGAGGTGTATCTGTTGTCGTGGTAACCCGCTCTTGTAAATTTCGTACGAGTGAACTGGAGTGGTGGTGGGTACAACGTCGGTCGTCGTTGTCTGTTCACTGTCAGGGATGGTGCTGGGGGTGGGTACAACGTGGGTCGTCGTTGTCGGTTCACTGTGAGGGATGAAATCCGGTGGGTGTTCAGACGTAGTGGGCGTAGTTGGTGTAGGTGTAGAGCTTACACTCGACGTGGCTTGTACACGGGGTGTGGTGGTGGTGACTGGGCTCGATACGACTGGTGCTCTCTGTAGACTGGTTTCACTGGTGCCTGGTGTTCTCAGTTGGTTAAGTAAGGTGCTGACATAGGCTACGTCGTAAAACACACCTCCGTACAACACACTCAGCAGGGTTAGCAATAGCACCCCAAAGCCCACTTGTGCTTTGCGCGTTTTGGGAGACGCTGTGTTCAGAGGCAGCTGCTGTTTGTCCATAGCACTGTGGTCGGACGTGGAATGAAGGAGGACGGCAGTGGTGTCTGGCTTTATAGTCGTTTCACCTGGTTGGCCGCGACCCAGGAATTGAAGGAACTGGGCCAACCTTGCCATTTCACGAAATGAAACAGTTTGCCACGTCGACGTTCCGTTTTCAAAATCTGCTCCACCGTGTAGTAGTCTTGCTGTGTTTTTACAACAGGCTGTAATTCCGTCTCGTAAAACGTCCCCAGCAACGTTTCCCCTTGGAGATCTTCCAGTTCATAGACTCGCCGCTGTCGGGGTAGGCGCCGTTTAATCAGGTAGTGCTCATCGCTCCAGTTGGGCAAGTAACTTTTCTCGAACTTGCCCTTGACTTTACTGATCCGTACAGGGTCCCCGACTTTGTACACCGCCTTCGTCGTTCTGCGATGGCCTGGGGTACAAGACACGCCGGACTTGGGCTTCATTGCGTTGGGTCACGGTAATGGGGGCTCTCTCTATACTCCGGTGATAGGCTCGATTGTAACCCCTCACCAGTTTCGGGAGAACATCGATGTACCGCCTTGTATTCTTATAGGTGAAATATTTATACATGCGGCCTTTGAATGTCCTGTTGAACCTCTCCACCACGGAAGCCTTGGTCTCGTTGTACGTATGGAAGAAAAACACCTTCTGTTTCTTGAGAAAGGCTTGGAACGGTCTGTTGAGGAATTCCGTGCCTTCGTCGGTTTGCAAATATAAAGGTTTGCGCCCGGTCTTGAAGATGTCTTTGAACGCCGCTATGAGATTTGCCCCCGTTTTCGTCCGGATGGGTACCACCCACGCATACTTCGATAGGATATCGATGCACGTCAAGATATACCGATTCTCATCGTTGTGTTTGGCAAAGGCGCTCATATCGACCAAATCCGCTTGCCACTGGGCATCTATTCCTCCCACGATGACCCGGTTCCGTAGAAAATGGCGACGGACAGATCGATGTAAGGTATAGGTGTCTTGTCTTCTTAACCAATCTCGGACTTGGGCACGTTGTATCCCCTGGGGTTTGGCCGCTCGATAGAGAGCCGACAATGCACTATAGGCCGCCGGACTGTCGGGACTGTAGTATAAGTTATCCAGCACCTTCTCCCAGCGCTTCATGGTGACAAAATGATGATGCACCCTGGCTCTATCGTTTATTTATAACGGGTATATCTTGGGCCGGAGTTTCTTTCTCATTTCCTTCATTGGCTTTCACAGTGTCCATGGCAAATGACCAGTCCAACTCGTCTGATGACCGCTTGATAAGCACTTCACCCACATCTACCACGGCATCTTCCAATGCAGACCATAGATCAGGGTGAAGGGTAAAATGCACTGTACCCCCATCTAGCCGAGCCAATTGAGCAAAGAAAGGGCCGCGTCGGATGTACACATCGTGACACAAGTGGATGAGGTCGCCGTCCAGTTCACCAGACAACACCCGTTTGAATTTGGTCCAGCCCTCTCGGGACAGACGAATGTGAGCCGCGCACGGTTGTGTAGGGTCCGTGTCTCCCACCTCCTCCATGATATCGATCTTATCCGCATACACGTGCAGGAAAACCTCGGGGGTCAAGCTGAGATACGCCAGTATCATATGCTCCGCCATGGTCAGTACGTGAATGGTACCAGAGTTGACTGTTTCTCGTATTTATAGGGACAACCCCGTGAGATCAAAAGGATCAGGTGGTCATATCACTGGGCTGGTTGAGTGTAGCCGGGTAATCAATGGCATCGTCGTCGGGTTCATGTAGTTGTTCATTGGGTTCTGCCGCCGATTCTCTCAGGGCACGAGCCCACTCCAACTCGTCTGATGACCGCTCGTCCGGTGTAAACAGCTGGTCCACGATAGACACCACTTTCTCGAAGGCTGTCCACAGATCGGGGTCTAGGGTGAAGCTTCGCGTAGCATCTTGGTAGCGGCCCAGACGTGGGAAGAAAGGTCCACGGTATACGTAGATGGCATTGTCTATGTGGATGACGTGTCCATCGAGCTCGCCGCTCAACACCCAGCCGTCACGGTGTAGCGTCACCGTATTCGATACGGTCTCAGCGGGCGACCAGCAAACTCCACGGTCTTCCACCAGGGTGACTTTATCTTCATAGACGTGTAACCCCACCCGGGGTGTAAGGGGCAGGATGGCTCGTAGGACGGGTGACATGCTTGGTCCAATGTCGAACGGTGAATGACACACACTCTGTCTGACCCTCGTATTTATAGTCCCCACTGTCAATACCACAGCGCCAGGGTCAATAGGGCACAGACTAGTGTGAGGCCAACCAGCCGGCGCTGGTTCCGGCGTGAGCGCTTCTGGTCCATAGCGCGAGCATCAAGGATGGCTGTCATAGTCCAGTAGTGGTGAGTGATGGCACGCCTCTCCATCGAGTGCACTCTGTGGAGGACCGCTTCTGTGAACTCGTTCAGGATCTGGCGTCGTCCCTCGTTGTCGTCGCCATCTGCAAACATGGACCGGACCACTGCTCGGTAACCCGTGAATGAATTCACCGCGGTGGCATGCTGTAAAATGCGAGTCGCACAGGGCTGGATCTCCGTCATGGCTCTGCAACCGTAGAAATGAAGGTGTGTGATCCCGAGAGACGTGTTTTATAGACCATGTCACACATGCGCGCCTAGCTCTACGGGTGTAGTCCGTGATACGTACTATTCTGATGGGTTAGTCCAAAATAGAGAGCAACAACAACAACACAGATTACAGATCAATCCTTTTATTATGCGTGAACATCATAGGAATGCATGTACTGACCTGTCTGTGGGGGTTTCCCACAATGGCGTTCACCTTCGTGTCTTTTCGTGTACGTCCGTGTCTTTTCGGGTACGTCCGTGTCTTTTCGGTAAAGTCCGTGTCTCTTCGGTAAAGTCCGTGTCTTTTCGGATCGGTGACGTCCGTGTCTATCATCCGGGCACTTCGCGTCTGCGCCTGCATTGGGTATGTATAAGGGTCTTCATGCGTGCGCGCGCGCAATGCGGCTCAGTCGTACACCAGTACACCAGTCTCGATCCTCGACTTGGGGTAGAGTGTGCTAAAAATAGATTACCAGCTAGCGTGCTATAAAGGGAAGCGGCCTTGCCATTTCATCAGACACTCTATCAACCACCAAGATGTTCACTTGCACAACTTGCCAGAAGCAGTTTACTCGTCTAGATAATTTACGACGCCACGAGGCCTCCACCCACAACGATGGACTGTATACTTGTATAACCTGCGCACGGTCATTTAATCGGGAAGATGCTTTACTGCGCCACGAACGTTCAATTCATGGGCCACCCAAGCGTCCATGCGAGGATTGTGATCAACTCTTCAAACGACGCAGTCAGTTGCTGCGACACCAACGGTTGATTCATGGTCCGTCTCTACGGTTTGAGCGACAACTTCCTACTGAAGAGGAGCCACGGAAGGTGAGATCCAGTGAAGATAAGCCCGGGGAGACGAACGCCACTGGTGATGCGATGAAGGAGAGCCCGCCTATACCCACAGTTCAGAAGAGCCTGAATATCCAGCCGGACCCCAGCGTTACGGTTTCGAGTCCTGACAACATCGAACATTTTCTGGTGGAGCCCATAAATGTTCCTAGCGATCTCTTACAGGACAACCATCCAATCAGTGACATCGATCGGCGCCATTGGTCCATGACACGGTACTGTTTCCACCCTCAAGATATCTACAATTTCCCACTGACCAACCGCACCTGTCTACGCAGCTACGTGGAAGCCATCTTCAACGATCAAACTACGGCCTTTACATTGAATGTCGCTTTCGGGTACATCTTACGTCACAAAAAGACGGACCAGTTACAGTATTATTATCCCAGTGCCAACAACCATGTGTTTGACCAGCCGGTCACCATCATTAACCGGGGGTCACTAGAGACGATGCTGGAGATACTGGACACCGTGGAACCCTTGAGATGGGCGCATCGTCAACGCCCCAACATTCAATGGGCGGTAGAGAGGGTAACCAATGTCACGTTTTTCCTGACCAAGCTGACCGATCACCCCCATCGGTTGAATGCGTCACCCGTGCACTGATGAATATCATGCCGTACACACACTCTATGTCTACATGCTGCTCGCTGACTTGAGCTCAGTAAACCCTTGTACCTAATGTGACAATGTGTTAAATAATAAAACATGGTGTTTGATATTTCAATTTGTTTTGCTGTGAACATACTAAACATACCCAGGGCGGCTCCCCCAGCCTGGGTATGATGTAACATTGGGGGTAATAAACTATATAAACATTGCTGAACTTGTTGTTATTCACGACAACCGTTATCCGATTGTATAATACTCCGCGGGCGTCACATACTTGCGCAGACCCACCAAACCACGTCCGAAGATGAACGCCATTGTGGGGGGAAAAAAACCCCAGTACATCAACACACACAAACAAGTCTAGACATGTACCCAAGGTCACGCCCCATTCACCCCAACCGGAAGTGACGTCACCCCCACGTGACCTGCGCAGCAGAATGGATACGACACCCTAGTGTAATCCCCTCGCCTAGGCTTCACATGGATACCTCATACGACTCCATTGGCCCATTCGTGGCTCCCCTAGCTCCAACACGTCTAGCGGGACCCATACAGGGTCCAGTTTTCGACACTAGGTGACCACATCCCGACAGAAATGGCCAGTTTTCGACACCGGATGTGCCGCCATCTTGAACATACGTGCCGCCATCTTGGATATGTCCCATAATGCACCGGGTCAAAATACTCGCTTCTGATTGGACGAGAGCTCCGTGGCGGATTTGAAATACTCGCTTCTGATTGGACGAGAGCTCCGCTTTGCATCTGCGCATGCGCAGAATGATATTCCTACCGCACACCCAACCCATTAGATGCCCCTTCACCTAAGCTTCACTTTGATACCTCACTCGACCCCATTGGATCATAAGGGACTCCCCTACATCCCAAAACGTCTATGCGCATGCGCAGAATGGTGACAACGCCCGAGCCGCTAGTCCAGTCAGATGCCCCTTCACGAATGCTTCACATGGATACCTCACTCGACCCCATTGGACCATGAGTAGCTCCCCTAGCTCCAACACGGCTATGTTCATACCCTTGGGCCACCGCGCATGCGCAGAATGGTGACAACGCCCAAGCCGCTAGTCCAGTCAGATGCCCCTTCACCTAAGCTTCACTTTGATACCTCACTCGACCCCATTGGACGATGAGTAGCTCCCCTAGCTCCAACACGGCTATTTCCATACCCTTGGGCCACCGCGCATGCGCAGAATGACGCTAGTTCAACCCCACTAGTCCAGGCAGATGCCCCCTCACCTAGGCTTCACATTGATACATCACTCGACCCCACTGGACCAGTAGTAACTCCCCTAGCTCCAAAACGGCTATGTCCATACCCTTGGGCCACCGCGCATGCGCAGAATGACGCTAGTTCAACCCCATTAGTCCAGTCAGATGCCCCCTCACCTAGGTTTCACATTGATACATCACTCGACCCCACTGGACCAGTAGTAACTCCCCTAGCTCCAACACGGCTATTTCCATACCCTTGGACCACACGAGTTGTCTCCCTTGCGTCAGTGTGTGCAGATGGCGCTATGATCGACGCCGTGATGTGGAAAGGGCGTCCCCACACCATCCTGGAGCCGCCATTTTGTTTGTTGATTTTCTGCGGAGATACACGGGACAATAAACGCTCGACCCTAGGGTGGTACAGATGCTAGACTGATCCTATTAACATGGTACAACACCTATAGATTATGTTTATTATTATTATATGGCTTAGAGGTTTTTTTAGGGTAATGTGAGGGTTTTTTCTCCCCGTGACCTCCCCACCGCCTCGTTTGCTCCCTTGCGCCGCCATTTTGACCACCCCACACGCCGCCATTTTGAACCCACCACCACCCAGCCCATTAGATGCCCCTTCACATAAGCTTCACTTTGATACCTCACTCGACCCCATCGGACCATTTTATCTAGGGACTACTTTTTCTCCGCGGAAGCAGACCGAATCACCGCCAGACATGACCGCATCACCGCGTAGGAATACATCTTTGACCTGGGTCACGTGATGTGCAAATTTGGAACTCTCCTGTGCTGGAGGTAGCTTTTTCGTCAGAGGTCAAAATACTCGCTTCTCATTGGCTGTGTGACCTCCACAAAATATGCAAATTTCTGAGGTCAATAGGACTTAATTTACTCTTTGTATACTACTAAGGGTATATTGTAGAATCGCAGCCAGAACAATGAACAAATGCCCAGTGGCTTGTTCCAAGGCTTAACCGAAAAAACAAAACAAAATAAAATATCATGCCTGTACGTCCTTCGTTAAGAAAATACTTTTGAGGCATACTGTTGCAATATTTATTGCTGTCAACTTTGGAACACATAGGCCTATTCTAAGACTGTACTCAAAGGTATCGAGGTTATGTCTAACAATACATTTAGATAGCTGTTGTTAAGATACAGTCGCAGCGCGAACCCCATTTACTACGGCTATTTCTTTGTACATAGGGACTCCTGGCTGCAAGAAATAAAAGTTCTTATTATTCCTAATCCAGCCTTTATCGATTAAACGTCGTTTGAAGAGACATCCTTCATCTCATTATCATGGAATTATTAGACTTTCTGCAATCTCATCCAAGATAATTGATTCTATATTTTTCCATTACCAGTAATGCTAAAGAATGGAACTCTCCTCACACAATAACAATTGGGATCTGTTAAACATATTATTACAGTAATATCCAAGGCTAGATTTGGGTGCTCTGGTTTGTTCATCAATCATTTGTTGTAAACGGATGAAATGTGTCCGATATGTCCATCTGCCAAATTCCGACAAGCAGTATTACACTACTGCTATGTATATGCCGAGTCCCATGCTATAGTATATGATAGTAAGAAGACTGCTTGCATGGTCTTAGTTCGTAGACGCTGTGGAGACTTTCGGCTTACACATTTAAGTTATGTGGGTTGTTTGGTTATGAACAATTGCAATATCAACCCATAAAACCTTCCAGATTGGATGCGTCACATCAAATCGGGGAACGGAGACTATAAAGCCAACCCATTAAATTTCCGTCATTTCAATCTCACCAGTACCTCGATGCATGGTCTTAGCACGTAGACGCTGTGGTATGGTGTTCTATTTGTGCCAATTTGATCTCGCGCGTCGACTTGCAAAAGTCGACGCACGACGCGCGACGCGAAAAGTTGACGTCGTGTTTTGAAACGCGACGTCGCCCTTTCCGTCGCGCGTCGCGCGTCGACTTTTACAATGTTAAAGAGATAGGCCAAAACTCGACCTATATGCCCACCGTGAAGAAAACTCTTTCAAAGCTGTCCACAGTGACCAAGTGGTCTAAGGTGTTTCGCTGGTGATCGCTAGCCTCACGCCACTGAATTGGCACGGGTTCGAGCCTAGATGGTCCATCTGTGAACGTTTGTCAGTTCTTGCCGACGGGCCGTGGTTTTCTCCGGGTACTCCGCCTTCCTCCACCTTCCAAACTGACTGTCACCATATGAGTGAAACAAACTTGAGTGTGACATCAAAAACCAAATCCCCTCCCCCTTTTGAGGCATACTATTGCAATATTTATTGTTGTCAACTTTGGAACACATATACCAGTATCTGTAAGGTAATGCATAACAATACATTTAGATAACTGTTGTTTAGATATAGTTTCCGTGCAAGTGTAATGTTTGCTATCAATGTTATTCCGTCATTACGTGATTTGAAGAGGATGGTTGTGTATTCATTCAAAATGAGAAGAAAATCGAGTTTCAATCTGTTACTATGTACCATACGTAACTCTGATCTTCAGGCTAAATCTGTGTTGCTTGCTAAATGACTAGAACAGTTGTACTCTTGTAAATAGTGCCCATTTGCTCTAAACATTTACTACGGCTATTTCTTTGCACATATGGACTCCTGTTTGAAAGAAAAAAAGTTCTTATTACTCCTCATCCAGCCTTTATCGATTAAAGGTCATTTGAAGAGACATTACTTCGTCTCATAATCAGTGAATTAGTAGACAATGCAATCTCAGACGAAGGAATTGACTCTCCCCTACCGAGAAAAGCTGCGGTGGAGCGAATGCATTACGTAGACGTTAAACCATCTTCATAAACCAAAGATGATGCTCAGGTAGAGTTTTCATTTCCTGGTCAAGATATAGCGTATTTTCGGTTGTATCGTCCAGTGAAGATAATCGAAACATCCCAAGGTCGGCTTTTCTTGAAAGTAAACTACTTAGATAAAAGAGTGGACATTATTAATTTAACTCGAATCCTGAATGATCCAGAGATTCGCAACGCTGTTCCAAACACTTTTAAGTTCACATAGCCTACTTGCAGTCTATAGCCATCAAAATATTCAATTACGCTAATGCTGTCAAGGAGTTTGACTGAAACTTATACAAGTCGGGAGGCTATAGCTGTGATTGTGAATGGTCGAACTTTATCTATACATGTTGTGACTGGTAACCTTAATGTGGCGAGTGATAAGGACCTAAGATTACTCCTGATGAAGGGACCTAAATATAGAGAGCCGAGAAGAATAATTTTGAAGGCCGACCAGAAGATAGTCCTTGTCTGCTTTGGAACAGTACGTTATTGATTGGTCTAAGCGGGGAAAAGTTGAACCTACAGTGCTCGCTGATTGGCTGAACCTTCGTTGAAACAATCCGCCATACTGATAGAAGTATCCTTTCCCAAGCAAAACAATTCGCAAGAAGTTCTAGCAAATCTCCAGAGTAAATTCGTCGTAGCTCCAAATAATATAATATTCATATGTAAATATTACTATTACCAGGTGCTGGTTAAAGAATTGAGTGTAAACATATCCTCATCAAATACGTCTACTTACTCCAAAACTGCATTTACTCTGGAAGATTTATTTAACAATCACAAAACCTTTCTCCGGGAAAGAGGTATTTGTCTTCCAGCCAATCAAAAGTATACTGGACTCCCAAAGTGCATAAATCACCATACAAAGCTAGACTCATAGCTGGTTCTAGAAACTGCATCACCAAGCTCCTTTCAACCCTGTTGACGAGGGCCCTCAGAAGGTAAAAGCCTTTTGGGAAAGGTATTGCGCCACTATTTCTAAAATTCTGGCGTTGAATGTATGTGGATATTGAAAAACTCTTACGGAAGAGCTTGATGCTAGTCAAATACCGTACAGACATCGGATTTCTCGACTCGCTATACCACAATACCTCATCAGGACTTTATTAACCGTCTAAGTTCATTAATAGTATTTGTGTTAAAGAAAACTGATTGTAGATATATTAATGTCGGAGACCATAGGGCATTTTTAGCTCTACTACATACAAGAGATATCATTCATGGGATGTTTCTTTGTTTATAGAGTTATAGAATTTCTCATTAAAAATATCTATGTGAAATTTGGCAACACAATATATCAACAGCATATAGATATTTCAATGGGTATTGATTGTGCACCCCTGTTGGTTGACCTATATCTGTTCTCTTATGAATATGACTATATGCAGGCGCTTTCAGAAACCGATCCACTCAAAGCCTGTTACTTCTCATTCACCAAACGCTATACAGACGATCTTCTCGCTATGGATAATTGCTATATAAATTACACAGTGAAGGGTATATATCCGCCTTCACTGGATTTGAAGGAAACTACAGATTACAAGCGTTTGGTCCGTCATTCATAATTCAGCCGTCGTCCATTAGAGAATATCCGCGTCCATAATTCAAAGACCTATTCCATATTCCATATAACAGTATTAGCACCAAATCCAAAAGGACAATCATAGTATAAATAAACATAGGTTTCCTGCAAGAGAGAAGCGGTGAACAGTTTTCAGTGATGCCGGCAAGACATCATGATGTTCCAAAAATATCAAATCCGTATCGCTGATCAGTATTTTTAATCCATAATATTCGTTATAAAGTCGTCATCTAAAGAATGATGTATCTCAGTCACGCTTTGATTGTGACTGTTCATATGAGCACCATGAGGATCTTGAAGTACATGGGTTCATACGGCCCCTAGCCTCGGCTTAGGCGGAATTAGACACAAGTTACGAAACGTAGCGCCATAGATCTTGCACGCTACTCTCGTATTTTGATATCAGCGTGCGATATGTATCGCCAAATTTGAGAAACTTTGAGTGGAGGCGCTTGATGGTGTAGCCCTGTTTTATAAGTTTCTGCAACAATGTTTTGTGAAGTTGATTAAAATCGTCACATTTAACAGAGGATCTAGCAAATGCTACTAGGCGTGATATGTATACGCCATATGCAGGTCCCACTGGAATATTACTGTCCAGAAAGGGATAGTTTACGATGTCGAAATTGTAATCATCTCTTTTGTCATACAATCGACGAGAGAGAAGGCCCGTTTCATTTTTATAGAGATATAGGTCTAAATATGATGTGCCTGTACGGTTATCTGTAGTTTCCTTCAAATCCAGTGAAGGTGGATATATATCCTTCACTGCGTCATTTATATAGCGATTATCCACAGCGAGAAGATCGTCTATATAGCGTTTGGTGAATGAGAAGGAACGGGCTTTGAATGGATAGGTTTTTGAAAGCGCCTGCATATAGTCCTATTCATAACAGAACAGATATAGGTCAGCCAATAGGGGTGCACAATTAGTACCCATTGGAATACCTATATGCTGTTGATATATTGTGTTGCCAAATTTCACATAGATATTTTTAATGAGAAATTCACAGGCACATCATATTAAAACCTATATCTATATAGAAATGAAGCAGGCCTTCTCTCTCGTCGATTTTATGACAAAAGAGATGATTACAATTTCGACATCGTGAACTTCCCCTTTCTGGACAGTAATATTTCAGTGGGACCTGCATATGACGTATACATATTTCGCCTAGTAGCTTCTTTTGCACCTTGTGGCAATTTGTCATCTGTATCAATAAATATACAAGATAACCTTTATGAAAGCGTACATCGTAGGGATTCCAACTATATGATTTGTATAACCGACGCTAGTAGTAGTGTCCCGTTAAATCGAGCCAACTTTCACCCGGATGTAATGACGTCACAGGGGAGGATTTGAGGAGGAACTTGATCACGTGACGATCATGTGATCAAGGCATGTACTGACCTATCTAGGCTATAGTTCCGGCAACCTTTGACCTCAAATTCTTCCGCGGTGATGCGGTCTGGTGGTGATGCGGTCTGCCTCCGCGGACAGAAAGTAGTCCCATGGGTTGACTTCCAATGTTAATGTATAGGGGAATACCTAAATAGACGTTTTGGGATCTAGGGGAGCCCCTACTGGACCGATGGGGTCGAGTAAGGTATTAAAGCGAAGCCTATGTGAGGGGGCAACCGATGGGCTGGGTGTGGGATTGAAATATTGGCATTCTGCGCATGCGCGGTGGCCAAAGGGTATGAAAATAGACGTTTTGGAGCTAGGGGAGCCCCTAATGGTCCAATGGGGTCATATGGGGTATCAATGTGAAGCATTCGTGAAGGGGCATCTGAATGGACTAGGGACTCGGGCGTTGTCACCATTCTGCGCATGCGCTGACAGGGAATTGTGGGAAAAGGGTATGGAAATAGACGTTTTGGGATCTAGGGGAGCCCCTAATGGGCCGATGGAGTTGTATGAGGTATCAATGTGAAGCCTATGTGAAGGGGCATCTGACTGGACTAGTGGCTCGAGCGTTGTCACCATTCTACGCATGCGCAGACAGGGAATTGTGGGAAAAGGGTATGGAAATAGACGTTTTGGGATCTAGGGGAGCCCCTAATGGGCCGATGGAGTTGTATGAGGTATCAATGTGAAGCCTATGTGAAGGGGCATCTGACTGGACTAGTGGCTCGAGCGTTGTCACCATTCTACGCATGCGCAAACAGGGAATTGTGGGAAAAGGGTATGGAAATAGACGTTTTGGGATCTAGGGGAGCCCCTAATGGGCCGATGGAGTTGTATGAGGTATCATTGTGAAGGCTATGTGAGGGGGCAACCGATGGGATGGATGTGGGGTAGGAATATCGTCATTCTGCGCATGCGCACTAGACAAAGTGTATGGAAATAGACGTGTTGGGATCTAGGGGAGCCACTCGTGGGCCGATGGGATCGAGTGAGGTATCCATGTGAAGCCTAGGTGAGGCGGCATCTGATGGGGTGAGTGCGGGGTTGAAATATCGTCACTAGCGGTTGTCGTGAATAACAACAAGTTCAGCAATGTTCATACAGTTTATTATCCCCAATGTTACATCATACCCAGGCTGGGGGAGCCGCCCTGGGTATGTTTAGTATGTTCACAGCAAAACAGATTGAAATATCAAACACCATGTTTTATTATTTAACGCACCGTCACATTAGGTACAAGTGTTTACTGAGCTCAAGTCAACGATCAGCATGTAGACATATGTACGGCATGTTATGGTATTCATCAGTGCACGAGTGACGCATTCAACCGATGGCGGTGGTGGATCAGCTAGGTAAGGAAAAACGTAACATTGGTCACCCTCTTCACTGTCCACTTGGTGTTGGGTCGTTGTTGTTGGGCCCATCCCAAGACATCCAATTGTTCCACTTCGTCCAGCATCATCTCTAGTGACCTCCGGTTAATGATGGTAAACGGCTGGTCAAACACATAGATGTTACTGCTCGGGTAAAAGTATCGGACTTGGCCTGTGTCCTTATGCTGCAACACATAACCAAACGCCAGATTCAATTTGAAGGCCGCAGTTTGGTCATTGAAGATGGTTTCCATGTAGCTGCGTAGACGGGTGAGGTTGGTCAGTGGGAAATTGTAGATATCTTGAATAGGGCGATGACGGTGGAAACAGTGCCGTGTCATGGACCAATGGCTCCGTTCGATGTCACTCACTGGATGATCTTCGGGTAAGAGATCGCTAGCAACATTTATGGGCTCGCCCAGAAAATGTTCGATGTTGTCAGGCGTATGACTCGAAACCGTAACGGTGGGGTCCGGCTGGAAATCCAGGCTCTTCTGAACTGTGGGTATAGGCGGGCTCTCCGTCATCGCATCACCAGTGGTGTTCGTCTCCCCGGGCTTATCTTCACTGGGTCCCACCATCCTGGGTGCCTCTTTAGTGGGAAGTTGTCGCTCATACCGTAGAGACGGGACATGAATCAAACGCTGATGCCGTCTTAACTGACTGCGTCGTTTGAAGAGTTGACCACAATCCTTACATTGTTCCGTCGCGCCCTCGTGGAATCAGCGTTCGTGGCGCAGTAAATGATCCTCCCGATTAAATGACCGTGCGCAGGTTATACAAGTATACCGTCCATCGTTGTGGGTGGAGGCCTCGTGGCGTCGTAAATTATCTAGACGAGTAAACTGCTTCTGCCAAGTTGTGCAAGTGAACTTCTTGGTGGTTGACAGAGTGTCTGATGAAACGGCAAGGCCGCTTCGCTTTTATAGCACGCTAGCTGGTGATAGGCGCGCATGTGTGACCTGGTCTATAAAACACGTTTCTCTGGATCCTACACCTTCATTTCTACGGTTGCAGAGCCATGACGGAGATCCAGCCCTATGCGACTCGCATTTTACAGCATGCCACCGTGGTTAATTCACTCACGGGTTACAGAGCAGTGGTCCGGTCCATGTTTGCAGATGGCGACGACAACGAGGGGCGACACCAGATCCTGAACGAGTTCACAGAAGCGGTCCTCGACAGAGTGCACTCGATGGAGAGGTGTGCCATCACTCACCACTACTGGACTATGACAGCCATCCTTGATGCTCGGGCTATGGACCACGAGCGCTCACGCCGGAACCAGCGACGGCTGGTTGGCCTCACAATAGTCTGTGCCCTATTGACCCTGGCGCTGTGGCATTGACAGTGGGACCTGACTATAAATACGAGGGTCAGACACAGTGTGTGTCATTCAACGATCGTCATTGGATCAAGCATGTCACCAGTTCTACGAGCCATCCTGCCCCTTACACCCCGGGTGGGGTTACACGTCTATGAAGATAAAGTCCCCCTCGTGGAAGACCTTGGAGATGTTTGCTGGTCGCGCGCTGAGATCGTATCGAATACGGTTACGCTACACCGTGACGGCTGGACCAAATTTAAACGGGTGGTGAGCGGCGAGCTCGACGGACACCTCATCCACATAGACAATGCCATCTACGTACACCGTGGACCCTTCTTCCCACGCCTCCCATGTTTTACCTCATCCTACCCAGTAACAGTTCGCTGGATGTGTTTCCTGACAACACCGTGGCTAAGTGCATGACCCAGTTACCACAACCGTTGCATTTACCTGGACGATGGGAATGTGGCCTCGTGGATATCCAATACCCTTACTCGTAGTACAACGTGCGAGCCAATGAAGTGTGGTACGAGGTGACCTACGAAGGAAAAGACACCCGACTCACCCTCCCCGAAGGCCAAAACGATACTCCCAAGGAGTTCATGGGTGGGCTGTCAAGACTGTTGCATTATAAGGCTCTACGGGAGGTCACGAATACTTCAAAACCTATCCCTTCAAGAATCACGTGAACTTCGATTACAACGCACACAACGACAAGGCAGAGCTTATCGTCACCGCCAACGCGAGTGTCGTACTGAGTCCTATCCTACAGCAAATGCTGGGCTTCGATTTACAGACGTCCGCTGGTCCCACCGCCCACCAAGGCGAGATCCCGATGGATATGAAGTCGGGTATGTACTGACTCTACGTCTACTCGGACGTGGTGGACAACCACATCGTGGGCGATATCAACACACCTCTGTTACGCGTGGTGCCCATTAAAAAGTTGTATGGCGATCAAGTCACCCACAGTTTCACCCACATGCTGTACCTGCCCGTACGACAAACCCACATCAACACGATCACGGTGGATATAAGAGATGACACGGGACGACCGGTGGCATTCGAACGCGGGAAAGTGATGCTGACACTTCATTTTCGACAAGCACGTGCTCCCCACTTTGCATAATGAAAGTACCTTACGAGTGCGATGCACGCAGCTATATGGATTATTATGCCCAACAGGCCGGGGGTGGCTTTCCGGTTTTTAGTGGTGCACGCATGCAACGTGGACATGGACTGGGGAACATACTCGGGAGCATCGTCAAAACGTTCCTGGCCTTGGTGACGCGTGGGGTGAAAGCAATCGGCAAACAAGCGGTACGCAGTGGACTGCAAGTGGCCGGTGATGTCTTGGGGGTACGGCACCCAAAGAAGCCTTGAAACGGCGGGCCAAAGAAGCGGGAGGCGTCTTGGTGGCCAAAGCACAACGCACCGTAGGGAATAAAAGACCTGCCCCACCGAGACCACGCACCAGTCGACGACCGACCCAGCGACGACGCACATCGAAGACCCAGGATATCTTTTGTTAAACATGTCCTTGATCCACGCAGAGTCCTGCCCCTCCACCAACAGTGAATTTGATTTGTGGACCGTCCCGCCCACACAGACCAGTGCCGAACAAGGATTATGGGTGGAGCATCTCCCGCTGTCCAGCATCAACGCAACAGGGCCCATCGAGTTCACCATCAGTAATGCGGATACGGCCTATGTGGATTTTTTTTTTATATTCAGATATTTTTATTGCCATTAAATTGCCACATAATACATACAAGTAGAATGACATACAATATGAACAAATCAAATATAAGTTGTTATTTGGCATTATTATAAGGACGATCACACACACACACACACACGCACATACATACATATATACATATATTGATATCATAACTCCTCACTCTCCAATGCAATATAACTTCTTTGGATTACTTGACAGGTTGACATAGTAGTACATATAGTATACATATATAGGCACACACAGATTTTACTATATACCAGTACGGTAGGGGTGTAACAATAAGAGACAATTGAACATTAATACAATTATTCCTGCTAACCGTTTTCATCAGAATCATTTTCTGCTTTGGTGACGGCATGGATCCATGGTTCCCATAGAAGGTTGAACTTCTGAAGATTTGACTTTTTCATCGAGATATATTTTTCTATGGAGTACCGCTGAGTTATGATGTTATGTGGATTTAGCCCATACATACTTGTATGTGAAAGCCAAGATCGTCAATGGAGATGGCTCCAGAATCGCCGACCAAGCAACGGTGGGCTCGACGAATCTCTGGCTGCACTCGATGTTTCAACAGGTGGATATATTTCTCAGCGACAAACTCATCACTGACTCGACCAACACGTACCCCTATCGAGCCTACATCGAGACGCTGTTGTCGCATGGACGAGAGGCTAAAAAATCTCAACTGACAGCCGCTTTATTCTACCAGGACAAAGCCGAGCACATGGGCGCAGAGAACGACAATACGGGATATAGCAAACGGAAGGCTTTGACCGCGAACGGCGTGGCGGTGGATCTCATGGGTCGACTGCACGCAGACATGTTCATGCAAGACCGATACCTCTTGAACAAGATCCCCATCAAAATCCGACTGATACGGGCGCCTCCGACCTTCGCCTTGATGGCCACTAACGTAGACGGGCATGCAGCTGACTATAAGATTGTCATCGAAGACGCAGTCCTGTATGTCCGAAAAGTGAAACCGAATCCAGCCGTTCAATTGGGACACCTCAAAGCCTTGGAAACAAAACCAGCCCAGTACCCTATCCGACGTGTGCAAACCAAAGTGTTCTCTGTGTCTGCTGGAAATATGAGCGCCAACAAAGAAAACGTGTTCCTGGGGGAACTACCCAAGCGATTGATCCTGGCCTGTGTGGAAAATACCAGTTTCAGTGGAGCCTACCCAGAGAACCCGTTTGACTTCGAAAGGGAGACCTTGGACCGTTTGACCTGGATGTGACCTTTGACCTTTTGACCCGACATGCATCCGCGCACTGCCGGATAACCCGCGCGCGCGCGCGTGCGGCCGGAGAACCCCCGCGCGCTGCGGTCGGGCCGGGCCGGGCCAGGGTGCGGGCCGGGAAAGTTGGAGGTAGTGTTTGAGCATTCTGAAAAACCGGAAGTGACGTCACACACTTGCGCAGACCCACCAAACCACGTGAATGTTAGTCCAGGTGGATGCTCCCCCCACCTATGATTCACATGGATACCTCACTCGACCCCATCGGTCCATTAGTGGCTGCCCTAGACCCCAACACGTCTATTTCCATACCCTTTGGCTACCGCGCATGCGCAGAATGACCCTATTTCTACCCACATCCACGCCATCAGATGCTCCATTACATAGGCTTCACATGGATACCTCACACGACCCATTCGAACCGTGAATAGCCCATCTCTAACCCAAACACACCCACACACACACCCAAAAATGCCTGCTTTCTCTACTACGGCCAGGCTGCGCATGCGCAGAATATTGACAACGTACGAACCATTAGTGTATTCAAGTGCTCCTGCATGAGAGCTTCACATGGATACCTCACTCGACCCCATCGGACCATTAGTGGCCCACTTAGATCCCAACACGTCCACCCAGTATGAATTTATACATACATTGGGCTTATACCCCAGTATATGGGTCTATATGGGTCTCCCTGAACTTTTTTCAAAAATTTCACCGTTTCATGCCGGGACACTTCCTATCATGTTTGTCTTGTCGAGACTAAGAAAACAAATCCAAACAACCATACCGCAAATGTATAGAAGTAGGTTTCCCAGTGGGGCAAACATTGGTCCTATACCCCTAGTATGGGACTATATGGGTCTCCCTGAACTTTTTCCAAAATTTCAACGATTCGCTCCGCGACACTTCCTATCATGTTTGTCTTGACGAGACTAAGAAAACGAGACCCCACAACCTATACCGCAAATGTCGAGAAGTAGGTTTCCCAGGATGGTCCTATACCCCCCATACCCCATATAGGCATTTTCCCGAAATTTAGGATAAAGTCCGTGTTCCGTATTTTTTTAGGAAAATTTTTACATACACCCACCCTGGAATTAGGGAGAGATAACTCTGTTGATAGGCAAGCCCCGTTAAGTCCGGCGACCTATATACCCCCCATACCCCATATAGGCATTTTCTCGGATTTTTCGCTAAAGTCCGTGTTCCGTTTTTTTTTCAGGAAAAATTTTACATGCACCCACCCATGGCTGGATGCCCCTTCACATAGGCTTCACATTGATACCTCATACAACTCCATCGGCCCATTAGGGGCTCCCTTAGATCCCAAAACGTCTATTTTCATACCCTTTTCCCACAATTCCCTGTCTGCGCATGCGCAGAATGGTGACAACGCCCGAGCCCCTAGTCCAGTCAGATGCCCCTTCACGAATGCTTCACATTGATACCTCATATGACCCCATTGGACCATTAGGCGCTCCCCTAGCTCCAAAACGTCGATTTTCATACCCTTTGGCCACCGCGCATGCGCAGAATGCCGAGATTTCAATCCCACACCCAGCCCATCGGTTGCCCCCTCACATAGGCTTCACTTTGATACCTCACTCGACCCCATCCGTCCACTAGGGGCTCCCCTAGATCCCAAAACGTCTATTTAGGTATTCCCCTATACATTAACATTGGAAGTCAACCCATGGGACTACTTTCTGTCCGCGAAGGCAGACCGCATCACCACCAGACCGCATCACCGCGGAAGAATTCGAGGTCAAAGGTTGCCGGAACTATAGCCTAGATAGGTCAGTACATGCCTTGATCACATGATCGTCACGTGATCAAGTTCCTCCTCAAATCCTCCCCTGTGACGTCATTACATTCGGGTGAAAGTTGGATCGATTTAACGGGACACTACTACTGACGCTGCTACTGTGCAGAAAATATTCCAATTTAAAAAAATTAAAATTAAAACAATAGCGTCCATTTTTCAATTGAGAATTCATGAAAACTGTTGGTCTTGTTTCAACTTTGATGGTATATCTTGATAGAAGACCATTCGAACTAGTAAAATTTGTCTCATTTTTTTTAAATTTTGCCTGGTTTTGTTTCTACAGATATTTGACTAAAATAAATTGAAAAAAACCCGTACTATTTTACGGTCGTTTGTCTTAAAAGTTGAATAATTAAAAAACTAATCCGAACTTACAAAAAGTGAGATAAAATTTAACCTTAAAAGTAACAAGCATGCCAAATTTCAAAAGCGTAGCATGGATACTTTTCGAGAAATTAACGTTTAAATCTCGGATTTTGTACAAAAATGAAAGGCTAGAAATCGGGCAAAATGTGTCCAGCTATACATCTGATGAATTAATCCAATTTTGTTGCTTGAATTCTATTGTCAAATACATTTTTAATCTGTCTAATGGGACCTATTCGAATTCCTGTTTATTCTGGATAACTATTACACTAAGTTTTTTTCATCAAGGCGGTTTGAAGTCCAATTTAAACTTTAAAAACTTGCTAAAACTTATTCAGCTGAGAATTCACACCTGTGTAGATCAATTCACGGTGGGTGTCTGAGTGAAGTGTCACTGTTATAATTAGAAACAAAAATACGGATGTTTGCATGGTTTTGATCAGAAGGGGGTAGATTACTAGGGGTAGATTACAATAATACTGAGGAAATGAGTTTTGGAAAGGCAAATTTAACAGACAAAAATAATAGTAGCCAAGCCCACGCTAAGGCAATCTGTTTAATTGTTCCAGTGTCTCGGAAACTAAATTTTTGATCCTAATATTGAAGCACTTCTATTTATAATTTTGATTTCATTTTTTCACCAAATGTTAGACGAAATAGTGAATATTTGAATGAAGAAATAAAAACAAAATGACCAATTTTGACCCTCTAAGGGGACAGCTATCCTTAACCCGGGGCTAGGGGCCGTATGAACCCATGTACTTCATGGTGCTCATATGAACAGCCACAAACAAATCCTGACTGAGATACATCATTTTTCAGATGACGACTTTATAACGAATATTTTGGATTAAGAATATTGATCAGCGATACGGATTTGATATTTTTGGGACATCATGTCTTGCCGGCATCACTGAAAATTATATGGAATATGGAATAGGTCCTTGGATTATGGACGCGGATATTCTTTAATGAACGACGGCTGAATTATGAATGACGGACCAGACGCTTGTAATAGTATGAAGTCTCGCGGCTGGACATTGCATTATTCCTACGAAGTAGGCTACAGATCGCAAATTGTCCGGTAATGAGTGAGTGAGTCAGTCCATCTGAATCCTTTCGTCGGCAAAATAAGGAGAACCGTTGACATTAGAACCTTGATTTTTGGCATGAACGTGCATTAGGGCATTGTTACCAGCAAGTTCTGATCTGAAATAATTCTGATTAAAATTAGATTTATAATTAACACTTCAGTATATTGTAATAGATACATACCATCCATGTGGCCTTTAACAGTATCATGTTCCTTTCATGACCATGAAGCCTTATCAGTGGATTTAAAAGTCATTAAGGCTTGTCCTTGGAACAAACACAGAGAGAGGCTCTATCGAGCCTTGTGGTTTTTAACAGTGATTTATATCCAAGCCCACTGAGATAAGGCTGGTTTCTACTCTGCTGCTTGTCACATCAAATTACAGTGGTCCGTGTCCTGTCAACTATCCTGGAACATTTCCTAGCTTAGACATTAAACTGCCCGCTAAACTTGCCATCAAATGTGATCAGGCTGGGAGTACAAGAATGTGCGGTGTATTTTCTGTGGACTGTGTAGGCTGTACAGTCTGAATGAAGACAGTCTAGCAGAATTAGTTAAAGCTAGGTGGTTTAACGTTTATCAATGAAGAAAATCACCGATCAACCGCCATAGAATATAATGTGAAACAAGAAAACCGGAATAGTACATTCATCAGATTGCCGATGCCCAAAATGTGTTCTCATATATCTAGATAACAACGTGATGTAGAGATGCTATTTATTCGTCTTTGTACCGGTTATACTCAGGAGAATGACATAGAATCATTATTATCTTGTGCATAGAAGGTGTTGGTCGTGAGTTGAATTACCGTAAACTACATAAATGCTACCTTTCTACTATAGTGATATATATAAAAAATTGTCGTATTGTTGGGAAAATAATGTGATTCAAAAAGTTGTTTTTGATCCTGTACAAGGGCACTGAAAACCATTAAAGAGATGTAAATGTATTTTCACACGTAAAGCTTGAAATCTACTGAACCTATATTATTCAATCTGTTTCCTTTAATTAGAAAATTGTAAAATTAAATCGGCG
>JAVTVY010049281.1:0-23083 GCA_036873755.1 Hanleya hanleyi
TCAGGTCTTGGAGTTCCACTAAGAATGAATTAATATCCACTGATTCAGGTAAACAATCCAAAAATGGGAGGATAATCCAGCTAAAACTAGGCTGCCATGTCTGTATCTGACGATTTAAGTATCCTCGGCCGGGTCTCTGATAAGCCTGTTACCATGCGATCGACTGAATCAGTGCTGATATCAACCAGTTCCTCTTGAGTCACATAGGGAACTTACAATGATCACACCTTCTCATCAGAAATCACCATTTTCGATCATTTTAGCATTTCAACGAGGCAGCAGATGATGTAAATCCACAGAATACTGAAATAATTCAATCCATTCAGTATCACTTGAAAATATATCCTGGTCGTAAATATTTGAGACGGTAAATAGCTGTAAAACGGTTCGAACTACTGATTTTGATCAGGAAAAACGCACAACAAATATACCCTAATAAAACGACCCCACCCAATTTCAAACCCCCACATAGAATGGAATCTCCCAATTTCTACCAAACAATGAATAATTTAAGCAACGATACCCACTTTAGCGGTATATACCTTACCGAGAGTCCATTTTCCAACACAGCTTGATCAAATACTTCCGAAAAATGCTGATCTAATAGGCTACAGACTCCTAAATAATTTACACGTTCGGCAGTATTAACACAATTGTACCTCGCTGATTCCCTAATTGAATTTAGACTTTCATCTTTCGGCAGGAAGTAGTTTATTTCAAGCGCTACAAGGTGACAAACTTCTTGTCAAACATTATCCGTAAAAATTTTAAGCTGTGCGCGCCTCTACACAAGAGGTCCTCATTTCGCTGTTTTCTCTGCCTGCTGAAAGCAGTGCTCATGCCCCGCAAATAGTCCCCCGGCGAGGCATGTTATCGAGCAGTGAATCGAAATAAAATTTACAGCAGAATAGAACAAATACCATACTTGCCAGTGGTACCAACGGCTTTCCATTAATCGTTGCAACGAAGGCGGAAAAAAATCGAGAAAATTCTGGTCTTTGGCAGAGATTACGTCTAGGATCGGGACTTTTTTTTATTTAGGAGCCTGTAGCCTATTAGGTGGGCTTATTTCATCCGATCATTCTGATATCAGTCATGGGCTTCAATTGCTTGGAAGCTTGAAAAATTTCACGCGTTTTCATCAAATACTTTTCGCGCTATGTGGTTTTTGCTACATGTACCCCCATCAAAATACAACAGTTTTCGGCTAGCTAAAGCACATATCTGGTCTTGGCGATCAGGCCCGGGTTTTTAGAGATACCATAACAAACGCTATGATTAGTTCTTGAATGGATGGTCCATATATTCCTACATATTAGGAAACATGTTACGAGCCTGTTGGTCCTTCCATTAAATTATTGTCATTTTTGCGATATCATACCATTGAAAACGCTAATTTTGGGCAATTTTGTGGATTAAAGTCGATCTTTTTGAAAATTCAGAGGCGTGTAACTGTCAAATTTAGTTATATATTAACTGCGAATGTTCCCTCTACAAACAGATGCCCAAAACTGCCAATTCGAACGAAGGACAATGCAAATGATATTACAAAATCTGTCCCCACCCCTCATGTTAGGTATCTAAATTCAGGATGACCCTTCCGGATTATGTCCGATGGTAGCCAAGATCAAACAAATCTTTCTGAATCAGGTATTGTATTATCGCAGGCACAGCTAATCCAGGTATTTATTATGAACTTGTATAATTATTTCAGGCTTTGGAGTTCCACTAAGAATGAATTAATATCCACTGATTCAGGTAAACAATCCAAAAATGGGAGGATAATCCAGCTAAAACTAGGCTGCCATGTCTGTATCTGACGATTTAAGTATCCTCGGCCGGGTCTCTGATAAGCCTGTTACCATGCGATCGACTGAATCAGTGCTGATATCAACCAGTTCCTCTTGAGTCACATAGGGACCTTACAATGATCACACCTTCTCATCAGAAACCACCATTTTCGATCATTTTAGCATTTCAACGAGGCAGCAGATGATGTAAATCCACAGAATACTGAAATAATTCAATCCATTCAGTATCACTTGAAAATATATCCTGGTCGTAAATATTTGAGACGGTAAATAGCTGTAAAACGGTTCGAACTACTGATTTTGATCAGGAAAAACGCACAACAAATATACCCCCTTCCCCTTAATAAAACGACCCCACCCAATTTCAAACCCCCACATAGAATGGAATCTCCCAATTTCTACCAAACAATGAATAATTTAAGCAACGATACCCACTTTAGCGGTATATACCTTACCGAGAGTCCATTTTCCAACATAGCTTCAAATACTTCCGAAAAATGCTGATCTAATAGGCTACAGACTCCTAAATAATTTACACGTTCGGCAGTATTAACACAATTGTACCTCGCTGATTCCCTAATTGAATTTAGACTTTCATCTTTCGGCAGGAAGTAGTTTATTTCAAGCGCTACAAGGTGACAAACTTCTTGTCAAACATTATCCGTCAAAATTTTAAGCTGTGCGCGCCTCTACACAAGAGGTCCTCATTTCGCTGTTTTCTCTGCCTGCTGAAAGCAGTGCTCATGCCCCGCAAATAGTCCCCCGGCGAGGCATGTTATCGAGCAGTGAATCGAAATAAAATTTACAGCAGAATAGAACAAATACCATACTTGCCAGTGGTACCAACGGCTTTCCATTAATCGTTGCAACGAAGGCGGAAAAAAATCGAGAAAATTCTGGTCTTTGGCAGAGATTACGTCTTTGGCAGAGTTAACGGATCGGGACTTTTTTTTATTTAGGAGCCTGTAGCCTATTAGGTGGGCTTATTTCATCCGATCATTCTGATATCAGTCATGGGCTTGCATCATTCAATTGTTTGGAAGCTTGAAAAATTGCACGCGTTTTCATCAAATACTTTTCGCGCTATGTGGTTTTTGCTACATGTACCCCCATCAGAATACAACAGTTTTGGGCTAGCTAAAGCACATATCTGGCCTTGGCGATCAGGCCGGGGTTTTAGAGATACCATAACAAACGCTATGATTAGTTCTTGAATGGATGGTCCATATATTCCTACATATTAGGAAACATGTTACGAGCCTGTTGGTCCTTCCATTAAATTATTGTCATTTTTGCGATATCATACCATTGAAAACGCTAATTTTGGGCAATTTTGTGGATTAAAGTCGATCTTTTTGAAAATTCAGAGGCGTGTAACTGTCAAATTTAGTTATATATTAACTGCGAATGTTCCCTCTACAAACAGATGCCCAAAACTGCCAATTCGAACGAAGGACAATGCAAATGATATTACAAAATCTGTCCCCACCCCTCATGTTAGGTATCTAAATTCAGGATGACCCTTCCGGATTATGTCCGATGGTAGCCAAGATCAAACAAATCTTTCTGAATCAGGTATTGTATTATCGCAGGCACAGCTAGTCCAGGTATTTATTATGAACTTGTATAATTATTTCAGGCTTTGGAGTTCCACTAAGAATGAATTAATATCCACTGATTCAGGTAAACAATCCAAAAATGGGAGGATAATCCAGCTAAAACTAGGCTGCCATGTCTGTATCTGACGATTTAAGTATCCTCGGCCGGGTCTCTGATAAGCCTGTTACCATGCGATCGACTGAATCAGTGCTGATATCAACCAGTTCCTCTTGAGTCACATAGGGACCTTACAATGATCACACCTTCTCATCAGAAACCACCATTTTCGATCATTTTAGCATTTCAACGAGGCAGCAGATGATGTAAATCCACAGAATACTGAAATAATTCAATCCATTCAGTATCACTTGAAAATATATCCTGGTCGTAAATATTTGAGACGGTAAATAGCTGTAAAACGGTTCGAACTACTGATTTTGATCAGGAAAAACGCACAACAAATATACCCTAATAAAACGACCCCACCCAATTTCAAACCCCCACATAGAATGGAATCTCCCAATTTCTACCAAACAATGAATAATTTAAGCAACGATACCCACTTTAGCGGTATATACCTTACCGAGAGTCCATTTTCCAACACAGCTTGATCAAATACTTCCGAAAAATGCTGATCTAATAGGCTACAGACTCCTAAATAATTTACACGTTCGGCAGTATTAACACAATTGTACCTCGCTGATTCCCTAATTGAATTTAGACTTTCATCTTTCGGCAGGAAGTAGTTTATTTCAAGCGCTACAAGGTGACAAACTTCTTGTCAAACATTATCCGTCAAAATTTTAAGCTGTGCGCGCCTCTACACAAGAGGTCCTCATTTCGCTGTTTTCTCTGCCTGCTGAAAGCAGTGCTCATGCCCCGCAAATAGTCCCCCGGCGAGGCATGTTATCGAGCAGTGAATCGAAATAAAATTTACAGCAGAATAGAACAAATACCATACTTGCCAGTGGTACCAACGGCTTTCCATTAATCGTTGCAACGAAGGCGGAAAAAAATCGAGAAAATTCTGGTCTTTGGCAGAGATTACGTCTAGGTTAACGGATCGGGACTTTTTTTTATTTAGGAGCCTGTAGCCGAGAAGCCCATGGAGATACCAGCGTGGAGGTGTTCACCCATCCATCTCCCATCCATCACCCATCCATCTCCCATCCATCACCCATCCATCACCCATCCATCTCCCATCCATCACCCATCCATCACCCATCCATCTCCCATCCATCACCCATCCATCACCCATCCATCTCCCATCCATCTCCCATCCATCACCCATCCCATCCATCACCCATCCATCTCCCATCTCCCATCCATCACCATCCTCCCATCCATCACCCATCCATCTCCCATCCATCACCCATCCATCTCCCATCCATCACCCATCCATCACCCATCCATCACCCATCCATCTCCCATCCATCACCCATCCATCACCCATCCATCTCCCATCCATCTCCATCTCCCATCCATCACCCATCCATCACCCATCCACCTCCCATCCATCACCCATCCATCACCCATCCATCTCCCATCCATCACCCATCCATCACCCATCCACCTCCCATCCATCTCCCATCCATCACCCATCCATCACCCATCCATCCATCACCCATCCATCACCCATCCATCATCCATCCATCACCCATCCATCACCCATCCATTCACCCATCCATCACCCATCCATCACCCATCCATCTCCCATCCATCACCCATCCATCTCCCATCCATCACCCATCCATCTCCCATCCATCACCCATCCATCACCCATCCATCTCCCATCCATCTCCCATCCATCACCCATCCCATCCATCTCCCATCCATCTCCCATCCATCACCCATCCATCTCCCATCCATCACCCATCCCATCCATCACCCATCCATCTCCCATCCATCTCCCATCCATCACCCATCCATCTCCCATCCATCCATCTATCACTCATCTATCACTCATTCATCATCTCATCTATCACTCATCTATCATTCATCTATCACCTATCTATCACCTATCCATCACCCATCCATCACCCATCCATCTCCCATCCATCACCCATCCATCTCCCATCCATCACCCATCCATCACCCATCCACCTCCCATCCATCACCCATCCATCACCCATCCATCTCCCATCCATCACCCATCCATCACCCATCCACCTCCCATCCATCTCCCATCCATCACCCATCCCATCCATCACCCATCCATCTCCCATCCATCTCCCATCCATCACCCATCCATCTCCCATCCATCACCCATCCATCTCCCATCCATCACCCATCCATCTCCCATCCATCACCCATCCATCACCCATCCATCTCCCATCCATCACCCATCCATCACCCATCCATCTCCCATGTCTACCACATATGGACATGGCGTGCGTTGGTAGTACCCCAGCTGTGTTTTGACCTATTACATCAGACAACCGCTACGATGTTCACGTGTACCTCCTGCTCGAAGTCCTTGACACGTCTGTAAGCTTTACACCGTCATGAGTCTGCCAGTCATGACGCTATCGTCCGATATCGCTGTACAATTTGCTCGAAATCATTTAAGCGCCTGGAGCATTTACGGTGCCATCAACGGTTACATCATGGACCAGCGACCAAGGAGGAATGCGAAGTATGTATCCACCGCTTCAAAATCAGTTGCAGCGTCACCAACTCATACAACACTCTGTGCCGCATTTGCGGAAGTCCATAGAAATCGATGTCCACGATCCAGTGGATGTACCCAGTGAGGTCATGTCCGAAGCCTTTCCAGTGAGTGAGATGAACCGCTGCCACTGGGCCATGATCCCACTGTGTTTTTATCGCCATCGCTCACTACCAGACATCTACAATTTCCGCTTGATCGAGCTCACCCGGCTACGCAGATATATGGAAGCCAGCTTTGAAGATCAAGCCACCGCCTTTTACCTGAATGTAGCCCTCGATTACATTCTACGTCATAAACAGACATAGAATTTGCGGTAAGACTATCCCAGCCCCAACATCTACGTGTTCGACCAAACATTCAAGGATCGTGCTTCTCTGGAGCCCGCTTGGTTCAGATGGACGCATTGGATGCGCTGGTTTGGCCACGGAAACAACGCCTTAACACCCAAGGGTTCGTGGAGAGTTGAGTGAGGTTTTTCGTTACCTACCTCGCAGAACAGCATTTGGTGGCTTCAACATGAATGATTGCTAAAATGGAACACTCAATATACATACCCAGTGTGCCTCTTTCGCTTTGGGTATGATTTAATGTTAGGGATAATAATATGATTGGCACGCAATGCTGTGTTGTTGCTGTTCTCTCTTAGAACTAGCCAATCAGGATGGGGGTTGACTACACCCGTGGGTTATAGGTGTATGTGTGTATAAGAATAGACAGTGTACCTATTTTGCCATCCGTCTTTTGCAAGGCAATACTGTTATATGGAAATGGAATAGGTCTTTGGATTATGGACGCGGATATTCTCTAATGGACGACGGCTGGATTATGAATGACGGACTAGACGCTTGTAATCTGACACGTCCGGTAAAAACACGCCAATCGTAGTCTGCACTACAAGAGTTTCCCAGGCTACGCGGCCCATTTTGACCACGTATGACGTACGTATCGCTCTAAACGTCCACACCAGGCAGTCCTAGCGACTGCGCATGCGCACATTAACGTTACCTGACACAACATGACGGCCCTGATAACACCCCAGTCTCATTCTACATCACGAGAGCTTCAATGTGAGACCATGCGGGCTATATTTGGATCAGATATAACCCCTGAGTCGGCCAAACACGACCCTGTGCTCCGCCAATATTCCCGCTTCACTACTCCACGATTGAGCATGCACGACATGACGTCACCACCCAAATTGTAGTCTACATACCCAGAGCTTGACGACGGCACGCACTACGTGCCATGTGGGCCAAATAGTATATAAAGTGGAAATCGTTTATCATCTGTGTGGCGCCGCGGCGGTGGCAAATGTGGTTGTGGTAGATGAGGTCACGGATGACGTCAGGTTCGGCACAAGGTCACATCTCGTCGAGGTTACGTGGAAGTCAAGGCCACTATAGTTCGGACGGCTCACATGATCCCAGGTCATATTCCTCCGCGGCGATGGCGTTACTTCCGGCGGTGATGCGGTCACTTTCGGCGTAGGAGTATATAAAGCATTTCTGCGGCGGCGATGGGAAATGTGGGTGGCAGCTGTAGGTAATGACGTTAGGTCCGGGGACGTCACTTCCGGGTCAAAGGTCATTTCCGGATCAAAGGTCTATTCCGCTCACGTGACCTGCGGTGCCAACCTGCGCATGTGCAGTCAGGAATAGTACAAAAAGGCATTTGAATGGACGTTTTGGCCTCGAGGTGGGCCATCCTTTGTCCAAATGGGTCGTGTGATGTGTCATATTGAAGTGATCGTCGGGCAGAATCCGACTGGACTGGTGTGTGATGAAAATGCTGCCAATCTGCGCATGCGCAGTTGAATAAGTACATTTGAATTCATTGAGGTAGAGATGGGCTATTTTTGGCGTGATCATTTTATCCAGTTCCAGCATTCTACGCATGCGCCGTCTGGCAGTAGTATAGAAATAGGGCATTTGAAGCGTGAATTTGGATCCAGGAGGACCATCCGGAGTCCAAATTGATCGTGTGAGGTGGGGAGCTCTCGGCATGTAAGGAACGTTTGAGGTAGTTTGGACGGGAACTGATGTCATGGCGCCTGTGCAGTCGTGGCGTAGTCGCGAAAGCACGCAGGAATGTGTTGGAGCGATTGAGGAGCCATATCTGGTTCAAATATGGTGTACATGGTCTCCCATTAAAGATCTCGCGATGTAGACTACGATTTGATTGATGACCACGTCACTGTGACCTCATTGGTGTAGTAGAAAAAGTGCAGCGTCCCTCGGATGCCCCATTGAGACTTGCCTACACCACCATACACTACTCCACAGGGTGTGACTAATGATCCCGGGAGTGTATCCAGAGCAGACCCCAGTCTCCTGAACTCACGCATACTGGTGTTGCTGGATTGGACATGATGGGTTTGTCTACCATGGCAGAGTCACCTACCCCTGGGCGCAAAGTGATTGAGTGAGTGAAGAAGAGTCAGTGAGTGAGGGAGCGAGTGAAATGGCCCCTAATGAGTGAGTGTGTGAGGCGTGCCCAATACCCGTCTAACAGTGGTGAGTAAGACCACACACACACCTGCACACACGCCACCACCACCACCACCACACACACACTACCAGGTAGCCAGATCGAACATGGCCCAAACGATTCCATCTGTCAAACGCGCACTTGCGCACCTGAACGGGTAAGAGCGAACATAGCCGAAGATTGACACAACATCAAATGGCGGATTCTGAAGATAATAAACTATATGACATATGAGCGTGTTGATCTTTCTTTCTATCATCTGTCTGCGGCAATGCATCAAGGGGATTAGGTATAGAAGACACAGGGGAACGTTCTGCCCAGCGTTAGGCTTATGGCAGTTTCACTACAAATCACCCAAATCACACACTACTCAACGAGCGCTTCAATATGACACCCCACACGACTCATTCGGACCATGGTTGGTTCATCTCTGTCCTGAAACGTCCACTCTAATGCCCTTTTCGACTACTCCCTCACTGCGCATGTGCAGATTGCCGGAAGTTCCAGTAAAAACCACCGAGTCGGACGCTACATTTTAGGGCTGCAATAGAATACCCCATCCGTTTCATTTGGACCAGGGATGGTCCACCTCTACCCCAAAAGGTCCACCCAAATGCCTTTTTCCACAACTGCTCGACTGCGCATACGCAGATTGACGTCAATTCCACTACAAACTAACCGGGTCGGACGTTACCTCATTAGGGCTTCAATATGACACCTCACACGATCCATTTGGACCACTGATGACTCATCTCGACCCCAAATCGTCAACCGAAATGCCTTTTTTTCTTGACAACGGACGTGACGTCGCACAGGAAGTGGCCTTTGACCAAAACCCTCAATACTAATGAATTTAGTTTTTATATGCTACTTAGGATGTTGGAATATCCACGAATATTAAGATTGTGTGATTAATATCTATGTCATGATTGGTAACATGAACGGCTATTGTAGAAATCATTTATCTCTCCTGAATCATCTGGCTTTGAGATTTTTAGCGATATATTCCAACACATTCACTTCAACAAAAACATACACTGCCTTCGGCTCATGACGTCATAGATACGTCTTTTCATATCCCCTGTCGAAAAAAAATATATTATTGATCTATTTATTTGCGTTACATTTTGTGTACAATTATGGATTTATATAGATAGATTTATTTGCACACTTATGCCACGAGGGCTAAAGGCAATACAAACATAAACATACATGGCTATACATGTACAATGCTAAATTATAGGCCTTAAGGGCACGCTAATCTATATACAGACAGAGAATAAACAAGACAAAATACAGTTAAAATCATAACACACACTAATAGAGGACAGTTACATGTACCCTCTCAGTCAGATGTGGGGAGATTTTCCCAAGCAAACTTGCCCAATGCGTTTACAATGTGTGGGTTGTCAGACGCCATCAGTCTGACAAATGTATCGTCACTACAAGGGCCGCCCACCAGTACAGATTGTGAGTGTAATCTTACCACGTCGAAGAGACATTTCCGACTTGCCGAATATTTCGCACAGGACAACAGAAAATGTATCTCAGACTCAACCACGTTACATGTGGAGCACAGACGCTTCTCCGGTGAGGTATCTGAATAACGACCACTTTCAATTTTCAATTTATGAGCACTTATTCTTAATTTTATAAGTGCCGACCGAAATTTTCGATTAGGAATAGCCAACACCGTCGTTTCATGCTCCAACCTGGTTTTGAACATACGGTATGTGCTCAACTTCGACGAATTCGAGACGATTTGCGACCAGATCTCGTGAAATCTGTGATAAAGTTTCCCATTAATGAATTTAATTGTGGACTTCTGCTTTTTACATTTCTGGTTTTCCCAAAGATGATCACTACTTGTGTTTGAGAGCAACTTTTTCATAGAAGTAACCCAATTATCACATTTAGTTGTCCTTTGTACTTCCACCTGTTCCATATAGCTCTTATAAACCAAGGAGGACGGGTCTGATGACTGAATGTGGAGCAAATAGTTAATACTCTTGATTAGTGCATGTAATTTTACAGGCACTCTTCCCAATTCTCCTAATACCGCCATATTCATCGCTTTCGAATGAACGCCAAGAATTTGTTTGCAATATCTCAAATGTACCTTCTCACAATCATCAGTCTTTTGTAGTATAGACTCAAGGCAAGTATTTCCCATATATCCGATCCAGACCTCAGACCCATACAGTAAGATAGGTTGAATTACACTATCAAATACAGTGCACGCTACACCAACAGGCAGTTCATACATTGTTTGTCGCAATGAAAACATGGCCTTACTTGCCCTGGATGCCAGGTTAATTATACCCTGATTAAATTTTCCATTACTGTGTAGTATAAGCCCCAAGTATTTGTATTTATTTACACATTCTAAGGGGGATTGATTGATGTGGAACACTAGATTACTACCACGACTCTGACCAAACACGACCACTTTTGTTTTTATCACATTAATAGATAACCCCCAGAGATCAACAAATAAACCAAGCTTATCAAGTTTCCTTTGCAAATCCTCCTCAGATAACGACAGCAGGGCTATATCATCAGCATAGGCGAGACAGTGCACTCGTTCGTCCCATAACGTTGGGGAATGATCACTTGACATGTCCATCAACAGGTCATTTATAAACAGATTAAATAGCACTGGACTAAGCACGTTTCCCTGATGAACACCCCTTGTGATGGGGAACTCGTTGCTCATGCATGAACCACCTTTAACTCTGGACTGGCTATGGAGGTATAAATCTCTAATTACTTGGTACACGGGTCCGTTGATACCTGCCCGTTGCATTTTTAGAAACAGGGCATCATGCCAAACAGAGTCAAACGCTTTGTTAAAATCTACAAAACAAGCAAACAATTTCTTCTTATTTTTAGTATGCTTGTCCACAAGCGTCTTTAAAGTCAATATATGGTCCGCTGTACGACATCCTCTACGGAAACCAATTTGACATTTAGATAATAGGTTGTTTTTATCTAGGTACTCAACTAGTCTACTATTTACAACAGAACAAAATATTTTACCCAGGCAGCTGTTAATAGTGATCCCTCTGTAATTACCAGGATCCAGCATTAAGGTGCGCGATTGGCTTATATTCTCTCGCATCTATTTAGAATCTAATTAGCAAAGCTGCTAATTTGCAGATATTTTCTAGGATACTTTGCTATTTTGAACGAGATGCTAATTATACAATATATTCTGTTTCTCCCCGAACAAATCCACCGACCGCAATATGCCCCCCTGCATCGATTCAACTGAACGTAAATATTGAATGAGAATTCATTCCACTACCAGATTATGCAGCAGAGTAAATGATCGACACTGTTCGAGTATCCTCCCTCACACGAGGTTCACCCATTCGGAACTCCCGAGCGGAAATCTACGAAGGGGACATCTCAAACCGGAGATCCCCGAGAAGTTGGGAATGGAGGTACACCGACTGATTCGGATGAGCGAGAATATCGTTCGACTTGTCCGTGACGTCAGTGACAAGTTATACCCCACTGAGGTCGCCGATACTTATTAAAGCGGATAACGCTCATCTTCCATGGACCAAAGTCAACATAACCTGTGACGTACAATGTAACATGACCTAAAACGCTGAATATCTCTTTCCTTAACCTGTCATCGTGAGAAAGGTTCACGCGAGCACATTCCATTCTTCTCAGTTTGCTCATACCGAGAATGTCAGCGTTTTCCTTTTCGAAATACACGAATGATTTGCATAAAATGTAGACTATATACATATGTGCGATGCTGGGACTTGGAGCTCTTGTTCCCCAGAAAGAAACAATATATTGTCTAATTAGCACTTTGATAATCTCATCTAAATTGCATAGATTCGCACTTCAGGAAGAGTTAATATATTGTCTATTTAGCGTAGATTCGCAAATCTGTTTTACCTCGTCGAGATTGCAGAGAAGACAATATATTGTCTAATTAGCACTTTGATAATCTCATCTAAATTGCATAGATTCGCACTTTGGGGAAAGTTAATATATTGTATATTTAGCGTAGATTCGCAAATCTGTTTTACCTCGTCGAGATTGCAGAGAAGACAATATATTGTCTAATTAGCACTTTGATAATCGCATCTAAATTGCATCGATTCGCACCTCCTGCATACTTAATGTATTGTCTATTTAGCGTAGATTCGCAGATTCAATTTCACACGCCGGCTTCACAATATATTGTCTAAATAGCACTGTGGGGAAAGTGAATAATATATTGTATATTTAGCGTAGATTCGCAAATGCATTTTTAGATTCGAAGATTCAATTTCACACGCCGGCTTCACAATATATTGTCTAAATAGTACTGTGGGGTCATTCTCACGGAAAGGCACATTTTCACTTGGGGAAATATCTGAAAATCAAGATCACCAATGACTACAGAATTTGATTTCAACAGTCTCCATTGACAAAACACTTTATAATGCGTACAATAAATGCAGACATTCCGAATAATAAACTTATCCTAACACTTGTCTTCAATTATGTCACTTGTATTACACAGGAATTATCCGTATATTGGGCACTAAGAGGACAGAAATAGGAAGATACACACATACTAGGCAATATATTGCGTGTAACTATGACCAACGATGAAAAAATTGAAGTTAAGAAAACAAGTTTGTTTTTAGTATTCTAATTATGCTACACAGCTCACCAAAATCAGCCAGTTGAATCGCATGTATCAACCATTCATGTAGATTTTGTATAATAAAGCTAATTATTCTTGATGCTGACTTTAAACTAATTATGGAGGTATAAATCGGGAGGAGACACAGATTGGGGTGATGAAAGTGTTCAATGTAAGATCCCAAAATCAGACAATCACGACCATTTCAACCTTTTCGCTCTGACAATAATTGACGTTTACTCCAATGAGATTAACATATTTTCTACCCCTAACAGAGCCAGATTTTTCGGCGGGAGTAAACTCTTTCATGTTTACGGACCCTGCCGGGAAATGATGCCTTATTTGCAAACTGTTTCGGGATAATGTTTATATATTAGACCACGAGCTACCGCGTGTAATTACTGTGGGCGTGATTTTGAAATAGTCACAACCAGCTATCCATCTGATAGGCTAACAATAGTAGTTTCAACTCGCACGGGATTTATATAGGGCTGAATTTAGATATAATACATGTATTCCGTGATATTATATCTGACTTTACTGAGATTGATACATACTTATGCTTATCATCGTTCCCAAACGAGTGATTTTACCAGATTTGGCGAACGGAGGCATAATAGGCATATCCGCTCTGATGACTTTCTGCGAAGCCGTCCATAAACAGAAAGATTTCACTCCCAAGTTAGAAAAAATCGTCAAAACACACGAAGTCAACACTCAATGTACCGAAAAGTCATTTAATGGCTTGGCCAGTTTAAATATAACGTCCGCAGAATCACCGATACAGATTTACCTTTTCTCTCTGGTATATCATCAAACACAGAAATGCCTCCATGGACAAGAAATAAAGCATATGTGACCATGATCGAAAATATCAGTTGCAGCGGGCTTTTGTTTTACCGAGTTTTTTCTATCGAAACCCAAATGATATGAGTGTAGACCTAATAAACTATGGTTTGGATATCTCCATGCCAGGTTTTAACTTTCTTTGTACATTGTCGATTTTCTGGTAATGAAGTAAAAGTATGAATCAAACACTCCAAATCTCCCCTCAGGTGACACATATCCCTCAAGTGACACATATATCTCCAGTAAAAAGTCGAATATATAACAAATCCGCGACATTTCGGCACGCGACATCTCAGCATATACGAGATTTCGGCATGCAACATTTCGGCACAAAGTACGACATTGTGGCACGCGACATTTTCACATGTCAAAGTCGCGTGACGAAATGTCGCTTACCGAAATGTAGCTTGCCGGAATATTGCGTGACGAAACGACCTGATACCACATATAATAAAAGGCTATTTTATGGATAACAACTTTTGTATCCCGTACACAATATTTGTGTATGTATCGCTGTTAATCGACAAGAGTGTTTCATAACAACAATTTTAATTACTGGCTTATTACATGTATTAACAACATATGGCCGTTCTGATTCTTCGGTGAAGCAGCTTCTTGTGTTCCTAATGTCGATGGACCCAATACCACCCATTGAAGAGACAAAGACATGACTATAGCGCCACTACCGGAGGAAGAAAATGTCAGTGCGAATGATGTGTGATAAATCGTACAAGATATAATTATATCATTTTATCACGTAAACGCAATGCACAGGTATCTAATATCATTTTTGTGGAAGAAGGTGATCCAAATTACATGTACTTATGACATGATATATTTGCGAAGATAATAATGTAGCATTACATGTAGCATGGAGCAAAGATTATCGTTAAACAATATACCAGAGAGTCCAGGTTTTCAGCTTTCGTGATTAACGCCCTTTCTTCGAATTGTTTTCATGGTAAAAATATGCCATTTCTAGGTTCAACAATCAAAGGTGAAGCATTGTCATGAGCGACATTGTCATTATCATTTCTGTAAGTCCGAGAGGACATTCGCCGCCTTTCGCGATAGCACTGCAAATTTTAAAACCACGGACTCAAGATGACTATATAGTTCTTTTTTTTTAGGGAGATAGTCGCTAAAATCTGCACGGAATATCATCAAATTATTGTCGACCTTTTATCATTTCGACGCAACCCCTAGTGTCGAATGCCATTTGGTTCTCACGAGAATTGTTCATTTAATGGTTTTATAGTGATTGTAACAATATGGCATTTCTAGGTTCAACAAACAAGGGATATCCACATTCAATTTACTTGTTAAGGATTTACTGCTGCATAGATAATACATGTATTATTGTTATATTAACAACATATCATTTCTGGGTTCAACAATAGAGAATGAAGTATGATCGATAGGGTTAAACCGCCTTGTGAATATGTGTTAAATAGAAAGTATATTAAGTCTTCTTCAATTGCGGATATTTGCAATTTACATCACATTATCAATGCTCTGATTAGACAATATATTGCTTCCTATTCAGCAAAATATGTGTACGAATAAAATTTAGACAATATATTGTCTTCTCTGCCATCTCGTCGAGGTAAAACAGAATTGCGAATCTACGCTAAATTGACAATATACTAACTCTCCATGAAGTGCGAATCTTTGCAATTTAGATGAGATTATCAAAGTGCTAATTAGACAATATATTAACTCTCCATGAAGTGCGAATCTATGCAATTTAGATGAGATTATCAAAGTGCTAATTAGACAATATATTGTCTTCTCTGCCATCTCCACGAGGTAAACACATTTGCGAATCTACGCTAAATAGACAATATATTAACTCCCCCTTATGTGACAATAAAGTGAATGACAAATCGATTTGCGAATCTACGCTAAATAGACGATATATTACCTTACCATGCAGTGCGAATCTATGAAATTTAGATGAGATTATCAAAGTGCTAATTAGACAATATATTGTCTTCTCTGAAATTTCGCCGAAGTTAAAACACATTTGCGAATCTACGCTAAATAGACAATATATTAACTTTCCATGAAGTGCGAATCTATGCAATTTAGATGAGATTATCAAAGTGCTATTTAGACAATATATTGTCTTCTCTGCAATCTCGACGAGGTAAAACAGATTTGCGAATCTACGCTAAATATACAATATATTAACTTTCCCTGAAGTGCGAATCTATGCAATTTAGATGAGATTATCAAAGTGCTAATTAGACAATATATTGTCTTCTCTGCAATCTCGATGAAGTAAAACAGATTTGCGAATCTACGCTAAATATACAATATATTAACTTTCCATGAAGTGCGAATCTATGCAATTTAGATGAGATTATAAAAGTGCTATTTAGACAATATATTGTCTTCTCTGCAATTTCGACGAGGTAAAACAGATTTGCGAATCTACGCTAAATATACAATATATTAACTTTCCATGAAGTGCGAATCTAAGAAATTTAGATGAGATTATAAAAGTGCTATTTAGACAATATATTGTCTTCTCTGCAATCTCGCCGAAGTTAAAACACATTTGCGAATCTACGCTAAATAGACAATATATTAAATTTCCATGAAGTGCGAATCTATGCAATTTAGATGAGATTATCAAAGTGCTATTTAGACAATATATTGTCTTCTCTGCCATCTCGACGAGGTAAAACAGAATTGCGAATCTACGCTAAATTGACAATATATTAACTCTCCATGAAGTGCGAATCTATGCAATTTAGATGAGATTATCAAAGTGCTAATTAGACAATATATTGTCTTCTCTGCCATCTCCACGAGGTAAACACATTTGCGAATCTACGCTAAATAGACAATATATTAACTCTCCGTCAAGTGCGAATCTATGCAATTTAGATGAGATTATCAAAGTGCTAATTAGACAATATATTGTCTTTTCTGCCATCTCGACGAGGTAAACACAATTGCGAATCTACGCTAAATAGACAATATATTAACTCTCCCTTATGTGACAATAAAGTGAATGACAAATCGATTTGCGAATCTACGCTAAATAGACGATATATTACCTTACCATGCAGTGCGAATCTATGAAATTTAGATGAGATTATCAGTGCTAATTAGACAATATATTGTCTTCTCTGAAATTTCGCCGAAGTTAAAGCACATTTGCGAATCTACGCTAAATAGACAATATATTAACTTTCCATGAAGTGCGAATCTATGCAATTTAGATGAGATTATCAAAGTGCTATTTAGACAATATATTGTCTTCTCTGCAATCTCGACGAGTTAAAACAGATTTGCGAATCTACGCTAAATATACAATATATTAACTTTCCATGAAGTGCGAATCTATGCAATTTAGATGAGATTATAAAAGTGCTATTTAGACAATATATTGTCTTCTCTGCAATTTCGACGAGGTAAAACAGATTTGCGAATCTACGCTAAATATACAATATATTAACTTTCCATGAAGTGCGAATCTAAACAATTTAGATGAGATTATCAAAGTGCTATTTAGACAATATATTGTCTTCTCTGCAATCTCGCCGAAGTTAAAACACATTTGCGAATCTACGCTAATTAGACAATATATTAACTTTCCATGAAGTGCGAATCTATGCAATTTAGATGAGATTATTAAAGTGCTATTTAGACAATATATTGTCTTCTCTGCAATCTCGACGAGGTAAAACAGATTTGCGAATCTACGCTAAATATACAATATATTAACTTTCCATGAAGTGCGAATCTAAGCAATTTAGATGGGATTATCAAAGTGCTATTTAGACAATATATTGTCTTGTCTGCCATCTCGACGAGGTAAAACAGAATTGCGAATCTACGCTAAATTGACAATATAGTAACTCTCCATGAAGTGCGAATCTATGCAATTTAGATGAGATTATCAAAGTGCTAATTAGACAATAAAGTGAATGACAAATCGATTTGCGAATCTACGCTAAATAGACGATATATTACCTTACCATGCAGTGCGAATCTATGCAATTTAGATGAGATTATCAAAGTGCTATTTACACAATATATTGTCTTCTCTGCAATCTCGACGAGTTAAAACACATTTGCGAATCTACGCTAAATATACAATATATTAACTTTCCCTGAAGTGCGAATCTATGCAATTTAGATGAGATTATCAAAGTGCTAATTAGACAATATATTGTCTTCTGTGAAATTTCGCCGAAGTTAAAACACATTTGCGAATCTATGCTAAATAGACAATATATTAACTTTCCATGAAGTGCGAATCTATGCAATTTAGATGAGATTATCAAAGTGCTAATTAGACAATATATTGTCTTCTCTGCAATCGCGACGAGGTAAAACAGATTTGCGAATCTACGGTAAATATACAATATATTAACTTTCCCTGAAGTGCGAATCTATGCAATTTAGATGAGATTATCAAAGTGCTAATTGGACAATATATTGTCTTCTCTGCAATCTCGTCGAGGTAAAACAGATTTGCGAATCTACGCTAAATATACAATATATTAACTCTCCATGAAGTGCGAATCTATGCAATTTAGATGAGATTATCAAAGTGCTAATTAGACAATATATTGTCTTCTCTGCCATCTCGACGAAGTAAAACAGAATTGCGAATCTACGCTAAATTGACAATATATTAACTCTCCATCAAGTGCGAATCTATGCAATTTAGATGAGATTATCAAAGTGCTAATTAGACAATATATTGTCTTCTCTGTCATCTCCACGAAGTAAACACATTTGCGAATCTACGCTAAATACACAATATATTAACTCTCCGTGAAGTGCGAATCTATGCAATTTAGATGAGATTATCAAAGTGCTAATTAGACAATATATTGTCTTTTCTGCCATCTCGACGAGGTAAACACAATTGCGAATCTACGCTAAATAGACAATATATTAACTCTCCCTTATGTGACAATAAAGTGAATGACAAATCGATTTGCGAATCTACGCTAAATAGACGATATATTACCTTACCATGCAGTGCGAATCTATGAAATTTAGATGAGATTATCAGTGCTAATTAGACAATATATTGTCTTCTCTGAAATTTCGCCGAAGTTAAAGCACATTTGCGAATCTACGCTAAATAGACAATATATTAACTTTCCATGAAGTGCGAATCTATGCAATTTAGATGAGATTATCAAAGTGCTATTTAGACAATATATTGTCTTCTCTGCAATCTCGACGAGTTAAAACAGATTTGCGAATCTACGCTAAATATACAATATATTAACTTTCCATGAAGTGCGAATCTATGCAATTTAGATGAAATTATAAAAGTGCTATTTAGACAATATATTGTCTTCTCTGCAATTTCGACGAGGTAAAACAGATTTGCGAATCTACGCTAAATATACAATATATTAACTTTCCATGAAGTGCGAATCTAAGCAATTTAGATGAGATTATCAAAGTGCTATTTAGACAATATATTGTCTTCTCTGCAATCTCGCCGAAGTTAAAACACATTTGCGAATCTACGCTAAATAGACAATATATTAACTTTCCATGAAGTGCGAATCTATGCAATTTAGATGAGATTATCAAAGTGCTATTTAGACAATATATTGTCTTCTCTGCAATCTCGACGAGTTAAAACAGATTTGCGAATCTACGCTAAATATACAATATATTAACTTTCCATGAAGTGCGAATCTATGCAATTTAGATGAGATTATCAAAGTGCTATTTAGACAATATATTGTCTTCTCTGCCATCTCGACGAGGTAAAACAGAATTGCGAATCTACGCTAAATTGACAATATATTAACTCTCCATGAAGTGCGAATCTATGCAATTTAGATGAGATTATCAAAGTGCTAATTAGACAATATATTGTCTTCTCTGCCATCTCCACGAGGTAAACACATTTGCGAATCTACGCTAAATAGACAATATATTAACTCTCCGTCAATTGCGAATCTATGCAATTTAGATGAGATTATCAAAGTGATAATTAGACAACATATTGTCTTTTCTGCCATCTCGACGAGGTAAACACATTTGCGAATCTACGCTAAATAGACAATATATTAACTCTCCCTTATGTGACAATAAAGTGAATGACAAATCGATTTGCGAATCTACGCTAAATAGACGATATATTACCTTACCATGCAGTGCGAATCTATGCAATTTAGATGAGATTATCAAAGTGCTATTTACACAATATATTGTCTTCTCTGCAATCTCGACGAGTTAAACACATTTGCGAATCTACGCTAAATATACAATATATTAACTTTCCCTGAAGTGCGAATCTATGCAATTTAGATGAGATTATCAAAGTGCTAATTAGACAATATATTGTCTTCTGTGAAATTTCGCCGAAGTTAAAACACATTTGCGAATCTATGCTAAATAGACAATATATTAACTTTCCATGAAGTGCGAATCTATGCAATTTAGATGAGATTATCAAAGTGCTAATTAGACAATATATTGTCTTCTCTGCAATCTCGACGAGGTAAAACAGATTTGCGAATCTACGGTAAATATACAATATATTAACTTTCCCTGAAGTGCGAATCTATGCAATTTAGATGAGATTATCAAAGTGCTAATTGGACAATATATTGTCTTCTCTGCAATCTCGTCGAGGTAAAACAGATTTGCGAATCTACGCTAAATATACAATATATTAACTCTCCATGAAGTGCGAATCTATGCAATTTAGATGAGATTATCAAAGTGCTAATTAGACAATATATTGTCTTCTCTGCCATCTCGACGAAGTAAAACAGAATTGCGAATCTACGCTAAATTGACAATATATTAACTCTCCATCAAGTGCGAATCTATGCAATTTAGATGAGATTATCAAAGTGCTAATTAGACAATATATTGTCTTCTCTGTCATCTCCACGAAGTAAACACATTTGCGAATCTACGCTAAATAGACAATATATTAACTCTCCGTGAAGTGCGAATCTATGCAATTTAGATGAGATTATCAAAGTGCTAATTAGACAATATATTGTCTTCTCTGCCATCTCGACGAGGTAAACACATTTGCGAATCTACACTAAATTGACAATATATTAACTCTCCCTGAAGTGCGAATCTATGCAATTTAGATGAGATTATCAAAGTGCTAATTAGACAATATATTGCCTTCTCTGCAATCTCGACGAGGTAAAACAGATTTGCGAATCTACGCTAAATATACAATATATTAACTTTCCATGAAGTGCGAATCTATGCAATTTAGATGAGATTATCAAAGTGCTAATTACACAATAAATTGTCTTCTCTGCCATCTCGACGAGGTAAAACAGAATTGCGAATCTACGCTAACTTGACAATATATTAACTCTCCATGAAGTGCGAATCTATGCAATTTAGATGAGATTATCAAAGTGCTAATTAGACAATATATTGTCTTCTCTGCCATCTCCACGAGGTAAACACATTTGCGAATCTACGCTAAATAGAGAATATATTAACTCTCCGTCAAGTGCGAATCTATGCAATTTAGATGAGATTATCAAAGTGCTAATTAGACAATATATTGGCTTCTCTGCCATCTCGACGAGGTAAACACATTTGAGAATCTACGCTAAATAGACAATATATTAACTCTCCCTTATGTGACAATAAAGTGAATGACAAATCGATTTGCGAATCTACGCTAAATAGACGATATATTACCTTACCATGCAGTGCGAATCTATGCAATTTAGATGAGATTATCAAAGTGCTATTTAGACAATATATTGTCTTCTCTGCAATCTCGACGCGTTAAAACAGATTTGCGAATCTACGCTAAATATACAATATATTAACTTTCCCTGAAGTGCGAATCTATGCAATTTAGATGAGATTATCAAAGTGCTAATTAGACAATATATTGTCTTCTGTGAAATTTCGCCGAAGTTAAAACACATTTGCGAATCTATGCTAAATAGACAATATATTAACTTTCCATGAAGTGCGAATCTATGCAATTTAGATGAGATTATCAAAGTGCTAATTAGACAATATATTGTCTTCTCTGCAATCGCGACGAGGTAAAACAGATTTGCGAATCTACGGTAAATATACAATATATTAACTTTCCCTGAAGTGCGAATCTATGCAATTTAGATGAGATTATCAAAGTGCTAATTAGACAATATATTGTCTTCTCTGCAATCTCGTCGAGGTAAAACAGATTTGCGAATCTACGCTAAATATACAATATATTAACTCTCCATGAAGTGCGAATCTATGCAATTTAGATGAGATTATCAAAGTGCTAATTAGACAATATATTGTCTTCTCTGCCATCTCGACGAGGTAAAACAGAATTTCGAATCTACGCTAAATTGACAATATATTAACTCTCCATCAAGTGCGAATCTATGCAATTTAGATGAGATTATCAAAGTGCTAATTAGACAATATATTGTCTTCTCTGTCATCTCCACGAGGTAAACACATTTGCGAATCTACGCTAAATAGACAATGTATTAACTCTCCGTGAAGTGCGAATCTATGCAATTTAGATGAGATTATCAAAGTGCTAATTAGACAATATATTGTGTCCTTTGCCATCTCGACGAGGTAAAACAGAATTGCGAATCTACGCTAAATTGACAATATATCAACTCTCCATGAAGTGCGAATCTTTGCAATTTAGATGAGGTTATCAAAGTGCTAATTAGACAATATATTGTCTTCTCTGCCCTCTCCACGAGGCAAACACATTTGCGAATCTACGCTAAATAGACAATATATTGACTCTCCCTTATGTGACAATAAAGTGAATGACAAATCGATTTGCGAATCTACGCTAAATAGACGATATATTACCTTTGCATGCTGTGCGAATCTATGCAATTTAGATGATAATTAGAAGAATTATATCGCCTTTAAACCCCGGCACCAAAGATTATCAAAATATCTGCACTATATTGTCACCAGTGCTATTTAGCACCATGTTAAGAGATAGGGGAGAATGGAAAATATCAAGGAAAAAGCCAATTGCGCACCTAACTC
>JAVTVY010049282.1:0-24172 GCA_036873755.1 Hanleya hanleyi
ACTCCGCACCGTATTTCACAATTACCGCTTTTTAACAGGCTTTAAATTGTAAAATGTTGCACCGCATTTGATAATCACCGTTGGTTGACAGGCATTCAACTGTGAATTAGGTTACACTGTAATTACAATCACCGCTTTTTAAAAATCCTTTAAACTATATAATTACGTGACACGTGAAAATGCCCCACCTAAATATTTTCGCTATCCCGGAGGCTAGGGAGCTGAAGCGTACCACACTAAATCTTTGGGTCAAGCTTTATGGCATTTTTTGGCCGATTTTTTTGCCGATTTTTCGGTCAGATTTTTCGATTTTTTATTTAAACGTTTTTTTCACAAAAACTGCATGATAAATTAGTACATAATAATCTGATACGAAATAAAATATGTTTTACCCACTTCACCACGCTGAAAAGCAATTTTTTTTTTAGAAATCTGACGAAAACGTACATTTTCTGGTACACGCATGGCCGTCATTTTGAATTTATCCTCTGCTCGGGGGGCCCAAAATGACCCCAATATGATAAGCTCCAAAGTCACGGAGTATCAGCTCTTGTTTTTGTCGTTCCGGAGATAGGAACAAAAAACCAACAAGGTGGGAGGGGGTGGGGGGGAGTACATGTGTACCAAGTTTGGTGGTTCTAAACCACTTGCAAGCGTGTCACCAGCCCAGTTACTTATTCAGATGCCAGTTACCTTTTCGTCCCCTAGCGGTGGATCGTGGACCTAACCGTGCCAACATGTAGGTATTGTGTCTTGCTACATGTGTACCAAGTTTTGTGGTTCTAATCACCTGCAAGTGTCTACCAATCAGTTACTTATTGAGATGCCAGTTACTAACCATTATTTACATATTGTCGATAAGTATATGTGTACCAAGTTTGGTGGCTCTAAACCACTTGCAAGGGTGTTAACGGACGCTTCTGTGGTAGACAGAGATACAGACATTTCAGGCCGGATCTTTTAATAGTATATAGATAGAAGATTGTAATTTATTGAAGTAGCACCCCAAATTTCGATGAACAAATGTGGTTGCCTCTCCTACAGAGAGTGTTTCAACGAAACGCGCCAAGTTACCGTTACGCCATATTATTTCGGGTCCGATTCCACCGTAAAACGCATAAGCATGTACGAGGTTCTGTGCCATGGAATATTGCTGCTAACAACGACCGATCGGTGACAGCGGACGTCAAATATGTGATGGCGAGGAGATTCTCCAGTGAATAGAAGTGGATGAAAACCATCCATTAGGTTCTCAATTAGGGAACATTGCCCGTAATGGACAGACCTCAAAGCCACTATGTCCTCCGGGCTCTATGGCACAACTTTTAAGTGCGGTGATGTCGGTGGCATCCATTCCCTCTATATCAAAAGCCCGTCAGCGAAAAATCGGACCGATCACCGTTTAGGCTCCACTGCCTATAGGACTCCGTCCACGTGTCGTCGGCGACTTTTGACTTATCCGGTGCGGCTACTTTAAACGTTAGAAAGTTTCTGTCTGTTCAGTCCATATAGCTGTAGGTCACTATCAATTTCACGTCCATTTGGGTAAAGATAATGTAACCGACAATACCGTATTAAGCGGATAGACCACACGGTTTTATCTATAAAACTAGACATCGCACGCAATTCCTTGAAGACCAGGATAACAGCGTAGGATTAGATATATGCACAATTCATTGGTGTCGACATAACAAGGGGAAATGCATTAAATCGTGTCAGAGATACAATACGGATCGAAGCCAGAATTACTGGCATCCAGTAGTTTATTAGAACATCTCCTGGGAAGTATCGTTCTATGGACTGTACCGCTATAATGTCCTTCGTAACTGTCGAAAATTCCATTTGACTGCCCATTGTGGCAAGTCCCAGAAGATCCGTTCGCTGTAGTCTAAATTACAACCAAACAGATAATCTGCACCGACCAGTGACACGCGCGCATTCAACTGATATAGCGCGATGTATCTTTTGACAATAGACCTAAACACTGATGACCTTCAATCACGTGATGAACTGTCATTATTGAATTGTCAACCCACAGTGCAGATGACCAAAAGGCGTAAGTCCTGTATGTAACCAGACACACTAAATCAAAGCTTGCAGGACGTGTTTGTCCACAGTTGTCAGTCAAAGGATTTCGAGTTGGTAATTAAATTGATGTTGTGTTACACGAGTGAGGTGACAGTGTAATTAAACAACATCGTTATGATCCCAATCTGTCATTTGTCATGGACGTACATTGCATCATGGGATAGACTTGGGTAAAACGTCATCAGGTTTCCGGCCTATTTTGCTGGAAATTGGATGTGCACGTTGACTAGAAAACGACGTTGCCTTTTTTCCTTAAACATGTGTTTAGAAGATGGAATATGAAATTGAGACATGCTTGGATCTATATCAGAAGCCTTGCACTATCCTGAAATTCCAAATTGCACATGTGCTTTTTACGACTGATGTTAAGAATTGTCTCGCATTCCTTTGAATATTTGTCTTTGGAAATCTGACCGTGTTATTTCATTAGTCTGTAATCAGTGTTTCCGAGGAAGATTGGCGATAAATGATCTGAAATTGTGATCATTGTGCACAGTTGGATACCGCTTCAACAAGTATACACACAGAGTGAAGGGTAAAAGGATGATGCTCGTCACCTTTTTATGTTATGATGCTTGGTCATCACCCTTTAAATGTAATGAAATTGGTTGATGACCAGGTATCGTCACCCTAATATGACCTAAATTTTGCACTCATTGCTGATCACCCTAAAATGGTGCTGGCCATCACCCTTTAAAGGTGATGTTGGAACAAGGTGATGCAACTGATCACCTTTATGGGGGGGGGGGATGATGCTGTCATCAACTTTTTTGATGATAGCTATAACCTTTTTTCTGGCTGTGAAGATGTAAAACACGACATCTGTCCTGGCTAAACAGCAATACAATGACGATTGGGCGGAATGTGGATTACGGACATATTAATTGTAAATATAAGATATGCAATACCGGTAAACAAAAATAGAGAGCAAAAACTGCACCCAATTATCTACGAATGATGTGTAAACTTCGTGTCGAAATCATTGGCTAAAATGCATGACACATTTGCCTGGGGCGCTCTTCCTATTCGGAACGCTACCATTCAAGGAGATAACCTTGATTGTACGGATATGGCCATCGCCAGCTGAATTCCGAAGTGAGGTTGACTCCTCGGGCAATCCTTGCCTAAAAAGCATTATCATGGGTAGCGAGTCATCTATTTACGGCGAAATTATATCAAGGCATTGTAATTTTCCAAGGGATGGCCAAATGATCCTCTCCTGAGCATCTTGAGGCATCGGTCGACACCGGTCGACCATTTAGCCTAGAAAGGCCTGAATGCATATACGTACAGTCTCGCTTCCCCCAGTCGTTGCGACTTCAACTAGTTTGTGGAAGTTAAGTGCCTCGAATTTGGAATTATACACCGAACTGATAGAAATAACAATTCATCACAGATGCGTTACATGTGAAACAAACTATATATTCTCTCATTTGGACTCTAAAAATCCCCCATAATACCTCGCTTTCTGTTGGTTTATTCAGTTCACATGACGACAAAAATGTAAATACTGCTTCGATACTTACCTGCTCTGAAAATATATTCCATGCAGTATGCTAAAACATAAAATGAACGCCGACTTCATGGGAAAGGACGCGACTGCCATGGTGTTGAAAATTGGAGTCTTCATAACCCAGAACCGGAAACTTTCTGGCGAGAGTGGAACGAGACTTGTAAGGTCGGGCCCTGAATATTACTACTGGCATATTAACTTCTTAACACAGATGCGACATTCAGTAGCCAATAGCAGTCGTCGTCTAGGAAAAGTTTCGCGTGCTAAACCATGCCAGGCCTAGCTTTGGCGATTTATGGTAGAAATGTTCCAGACTGGGCGGTTAGCGTTAGGGTTAGGAGTCCGGCTCCAACCCTCATTTATTTTCATTACCCCTTGGGGTAGAGGGCTGAAGTTTTCCATACTATATATATATGGGTCAAGTCCTAAAAGGGAATGTAAAAAAAATCCAAGATGGCCGCCACGATGATGTCACAGTTGCGTTATCTTGTTGGAAGCCTATTTTTTGGACCGATGTTTAGATTTTTAAAATATATTTTCTCTCAAAAACGAATTAATATAATATGAAATAATTGATCTTGTTAAAATAAATTACTGTTATGTCATTTTAGGCAAGAAAAATGCGAAAAAGGGCAGAAAAGACCGAAAACAAGACTTTCTCAGGACAACTCGTGTCCGCCATTTTGAATTGTCCAATGATCCTTTGAATCTAGGGGTAGGCAAATATTCTCAAAATAGGCCAATCAGATATACGGGTTACGCGGAATTAGAAACCTACCACCATATTTTATGGCATATCAATTACACAACCAGAAAAATGGTGATGAGCCATCACCCTTTAACCCAACCTGGCCGGGGGGGGGAGGCGAAATGCCCCCCCCCCCCCTACCAAACTTTCTGCGCTATCTCTGGAACAACAAAAAAATGGATAGCTGAAACTCCTTGACTGTATAGTTTATCATATTGGGGTCATTTTGAGCCCATTTGCATAACCCCCAGAGCAGAGGATCATGGGTAAATTCAATGTGGCGGACACGTGGGGTATCAGAAAAGTGATGTTTTTCCGCGATGAAAAGTGGGCAAAAACTATTTTATTTCACATTACATTAATATTTACTAATTTATCATGCATTTTTTTGCGGAGAAATTGCGCAAATAAAAAATTCGAGTGACGTCGTCAAAGCGGCCATCTCGGATATTTTTTACATTTTCTGGTAGAGCTTGACCTAAGGGTATACTGTAGTAAGTTTCAGCCCCCTAGCTGAAGGGGTAAGAACCCTAACCCTAACCCTAACCCTATTTCGCCCCCCCCCCTCCCCCCTCCCCCCTCCCCCAGGCCAGGCCAGGCCCCCAAAATGCCAGGCCAGATAGGGTTAATGGTAAATTGTGATGAGTTAGAACCATCACCTTTAAAAGAGTTAGAGCCATCACCTTTAAACGGTGACGGTCATCACCTTTTTATGGTGATGATCTTGCCTCATCACTCTTCAAAGGTGATGGCCTAAATTTTCATCGGGCTGCGCATGAGTGCAGTGTGTGATATTCATCACCTTCAAAAATTGAATGTTAATAGCAAGAGTCAGATCTGATATGCAATATTCAGCCGTCGTCCATAAAAGAATTTCCGCGTCAATAATCGAAATATCTATTTCGACTAACATTTAGCAGCAAACTCTGTGCAGGCCAATGAAATAAAATAATAAAACACATAACACTTGCACAGCCTTGTCCAAAGTGAAGTAAGGGAGCATGTCAAAATTTGGACCGTTCTATTGGCATTTCCGCGTGAAAAACAGACCGTCGGCGTTGGACCGACCCCACGTCCAAAAACGACCGGACCGTATGGACCGTTCCCTGCAGATGAATTAGACCGGTCTAAATTGGTTATTCGAACCGCTGTCGAAATAAAGTTTTGGAACGTTTTGGTCCAAATGGACCGGGCCAGCTTGAACTTTCGATCGCGCTGATAAAAAAATCTAGCAGCAACCCGTCCAAATCGAACGGCGTATTTCATGGTCCAAATTTTGACATACTCCCTAACTTCTTGTGACTTTGATTAAAATCGTTGATTATGATCTAGCAAATGATACTAGGCGAGATATGTATAAGCTATATGCAGGCCTTTCGTGATATTACAACCCAGGATTAACGAGAAGAATATGTTAATGTTAATAATTTAGAAAAATGCACCATGCTTCTGTTGATTTGTTGTGTAGAAAAGAAACGAAAAAAACAGCATTACGGAGAAATAGGATCTGAGTTAAACAATACATGGAATTTCGTCATAAAAAGATAATTGAGGCACAGCTGATTTTTGTCCTTTCGATTTGTTAGAATAAACAGACAGACAAACTCATTACACTCCAGTCTTCTTCTTTTTGCTGATGATCTTCGCCTGTGGCAAACATCGGGTTATACCGTTTGAAGGTCTGGACTAAGACGAATGTTCGACATCCGATCTAGCTGCCCCGAGGTTAAAACATTCAGCGGGGATGTATATTACGACCCGCTGACTCAGTTTAATTGGCTAATTGATTGGAATAATTCACTGGTAATGAACCTGATCATGCTAGAAGACTGATCGGCTATGAGCCAAGAGCAGCATTGTAGATGCTGGCCCCTTGTTTTCTGTTTTTCCCGGAGCAATTTTTAGCCGAGAGAAATTGTATGACATTCACAGTGGTTGTAAAGGAAAGGATCGACATCGACCATGGAATAGAGATCCTCTCTTTAACAGAGTTATTGGGATCGACTGATTCCTTTCAAACCCATTTGATTTTGTGGCTGGCGTGCATAGTTGCCTGGCCTGTGGGATTTGGATGGTCTATCTCTACGTATAAAATTGTTCAATAAATTATGAAAATTAATAAATATATATTTAAAATCAATTTAAAAAAACTATATTTCGTAAACGTTTTTCTCTTTTCATCTTTGACTCAAGGATGCATTCCAATCCCCACCTTCGACCATCTAGTTTCGTTATCCATTGTGGTATAAGGATAAAACTTTCCACAATATATTTAAGGGTCAAGCTCCGCAAGAGACTGTAAAACATCCAAGATGGCCAACATGATGAGGTCACAGTGACGTCATCTTTGGGGAAGTCATTTTTCACCTAAGTTTTGGATCGATTTTTCAACTTTCTATTTTTCGATATTTTCTCTCAAAAACTTAATATGATGGAGAATAATTAGTTTTCGCAAACTAAATAACTGTTTTACCATTTTAGGCTTGAATCATGCAAAAAAAAATGGGCAGATAAGGCCGGAAACACAGCTTTCTCAGGCCCTCGTGGCCGCCATTTTCAATTTTCCCATGATCTTTGGAATTATGACGCCAAAATTTTCGCAGAAAAGCCCAAACGTTTCAGCTCTCTTATTCTCGTCACTCCGACACCGCGGTGAAAAGCCATGATGGCCCCCAGGCCAAATAGGTGTAACAATACATTAATATACAAGGTAGATTTCGTAAGTAATACGTGTACCTTGTGTCAAACCAAAAATCAAAATAAGAATCAAAATAAAATCCATCCGGTTTAGTGTGATGCTAAACGAGCCCGCTTAATGAGCCCGATGAATTAAAAAATCATGAAACTTGAAGCGAGCCTAAAAGAATATGATATCCGCTACGAAAGACATTTCCTTCTTATACAAAATTTATAACATTTTATAAATGGAAATAAATCATGTGTATTTTTTTAGTGATGTTAGAAAGTGATTAATCGAGTTCCACTAGCCGAGGCCAACCGCAATTTGGACTGTGACTTGTAGAGTGACTGAATGTTGGTTCGGGAGCTGCGCCTTGATTAAGTAGTTTGAACACTGCACTTGGTGGGCAAAGTAGCAGGCAGAAATAGCAGTGTATAAACACTGCAGTACACGGGATAAGGATTAAAATGATCTCATGATCTCAAGAGATCAAGCTTAAGAGCTTAGAAAATTGAATCTTGCAGAATGTGCTGTATGACTGGACTGTCATATATCGCGGTGCCTCTGATGATGTATCGATTCTCGTATGGCCGGCGTATGCAGCAAGGGCAGAGGGCCGTATTTAGTCGGTTATTCCGAATGTCGACAGGAATTTCCTGTCCAGTCCAATTGCAACAGAACCGATGTATCATTAATACTGCAATGCTCGGCTCTCCGTCAATCAGTAAAGCACAGTGCAGCTGTTTTAGCGCTAGAATATTATTTCACGTCTTATAACCTTGCCACTTACCTCACACAAGCTTTTCTGATCTCGTCTCTTCCGTGTCCGACCAATATGGATGGTGAAAAGAAAAATTATAGAATTCTCAGTGGAGAAATAAATATTTGATCAAAGTACAGGAGAAATTCATGTTCTTTGTATGACTCAAAATCCCCATAGACACTCATTTGGTTCACTCTAGCTTGGGCATGCATGAGCTTGAAAATTTTCAAAGAAAATGACTAAGATTAATTTACCAAGAAATATGTTATCTCTATAAAACAGGATATGTTATATTTAATGGCATTTTTAGGCAGTATTTTCAAGTCTTTTTTTCTCCAGTCGTGACTTTCGTCTCGTTGTTCCCAATGAATCCGTGGAGAGAAAATGGAGAGAGAAAAAATAATGAAGAAAAAAAAATATATAAATAAATAAAAAAAAAAAATAAAACAAATAATTCTCTTGTGAATATATGGTTTATCCATCGACCTGACCTAACCGATACAATCGTGTAGACTTTGCAGAATCGTATTCTCACTGAACATGGTCTGTAAATTCTCCAGATTCATCTGGGTACTCAAAAGAGAATAATTCTCAAATTTAAGAGAGTACATAATACAGTGAACCTTCATTATAAAGATATTCGTTAAAACAGAAACTTCATTAACAGACACAGTACACAGTAAACTAAGCTTATTCTCTGTTCTTTATAACAGCAAATTCATTATAACGACAAAGGACCTTGTATCATTAGGGGGGGGGGGGGATTTGGCTTAATGTCACACTCAAGTTTGTTTCACTCATATGGTTGGTGGAGGAAGCCGGAGTACCCGGAGAGAACCACCGTCTTTGGGCAAGTAACTGACCAACTTCCACACATGGACCAGCTGGGCTCGAACCCGTGCCGGTTCAGCGGTGTAAGGCTTGTATCTTTAGATGGGTAGCAGGCTCCAGGTCAGGTGCAATGCAGAAGTACCAAAATAAAATACTTCAAAATTGTTCAATTGGCATGAACATTATTTTATATTTTATACTTAGAAAATTTTTAAGGCACTGAGTCTCATCAGTCTCAAGTAGCAGGACCGTGGAGAAGTGCATTCGTGCAAAATAGATGATTCTGAGGTGAAAACAATTCTTATTGTTCTCTGTAAACATATGAAGATAAACGATAACCAGAACCAGATTTAGTCTACGGTTACGTATTGGAACAGCGAGTATGCTGTATCAAGCTGGTTCTGGTTTTTGTTTATCTTCATATGTATATAGAAAGAAATATGAGGTGTTTTCGCCTCAAAATTTGCGATTTTGCACGAATGCATTACCTCACTGTCCTGTTATTCGAGAATGATGAGATTCAGTGCCTTGAAACTTTTCTGAGCATATAATATAGTATTGTGTTTCATTCTAACTGAACAATTTCTTATGCAATATTTAATTGTTGGCACTTCTATCGCACCTGCTCGGGGGCCATTTACTCATCTAAACATACGTGGTCCTTTAATGTGGTCGTTGTAACGACGGTTGTACACGAGAGAAAGACAATTGTCACAAATGAATACTGATGTCGACGGGACGTGGCTGCCAGCAAACGAAGAGTGACTAAATCGTCAAATTACCAATAACTGAAAGCTTCATAAATGAGAAAGCTCTTAGCTCGAGAGATAGTGTTTCATAGCGTTCTGTGCTCAAACGGAAAGATTACACGATATTTTTCAAATATTTAAATACAAATGATGATCCTTTTATCGTGCACAAGAACACAGCTCAAGCCACGTGAACCTCGATATCGTAAAACTATGATGGCCGAGAAGGGACATCGCTGTATTGTGTTATGAATCTGGACCCACACACGAAGGCAGGATGCGAAGTCGCGAAGGCAGGATGCGAAGTGGCGAAGCCAGGATGCAAAGAACGAAGGCAGGATGCGAAGCGCGAAGTTACACCTGACTTCGCCCTTCGCATCCTGCCTTCGCATCCTGACTTCGCGCTTCGCATCCTGGCTTCGCACTTCGCATCCTGCCTTTGCATCCTAACTTCGCGCTTCGCATCCTGGCTTCGCACGTCACATCTAGCCTTCGCATCCTGCCTTCGCATCCTGACTTCGCGCTTCGCTTCCAGTCTTTGCATTGTGACTTCGCGCTTCGCATCCTGACTTCGCGCTTCGCATCCTGCCTTCGTCCTTCGCATCATGCCTTCGCATCCTGACTTCGCGCTTCTCATCCTGGCTTCGTCCTTCGCATCCTGACTTCGAGCTTCGCATCCTGGCTTCGCGCTTTGCATCCTGCTTTCGCATCCTGACTTCGCGCTTCGCCTCCTGCCTTCGTCCTTCGCATCCTGACTTCGCGCTTCGCATCTTGCCTTCGTCTTTCGCCACCTGATTTCGCATCCTGCCTTCGTGTGTCGGTCCAGATTCATAACACTACAGCGATGTCCCTTCTCGCCCATCATATAACCCTATATTTGGATGCGGCTGTCGGTTGCTGTACTGGCTGGGCTGATCAGCGTCCAGGATAATAGGAACTGGGGGTAGCCCCGTGTACTCACTCATTCGCTCACTATATATTTGGATGTTTTCGAAGTAGGGATGTCGGACTTGGAGAAGGGAGTATTGTGGAAAGCGCGGGTGGGGTAATAAGAGGTGGAAACATGTCCCCCTCCTCGTCTGTAGTTTTTGGCGTTGCTGCGGAACGGAAAATGTTGACCGGAACTTTGGCAATTTACAGTTATGGCACATGTGCCATACGAGACAGATCGTTGTTCCAAATCTATAAATCCTGACACATGAAATGCGTAACGTATAATATTCCCTATACTTGGTTTGGCGCTAATTACCATTCAAATCGATTTGCGGGCCCTCGATGGCCGAGTGGTCTAAGGCGCTTCGCTGATGACCGCTAGCCTCACACCGCTGAACTGGCACGGGTTCGAGCCCAGCTGGTCCATGTGTGAAAGTTTGTCAGTTACTAGCCGAAGGGCGGTGGTTCTCTCCATGTACTCTGGCTTCCTCCACCAACCAAACTGATTGTCACCATATGAGTGAAACAATCTTGAGTGTGACATTAAGCCAAGTCTACCGCCCCCCTCCTCCCTGAAATCAATTTGTATTATCCATATGTGGCCACCATATATGTGGACAATGTGACCGCTTCACTGCCTCGTCGTAATAGTAAATGATTTCAAAAGAGCTGACTAAGATTCGAAACATAGTCGGAAACTGGGTTCAATTCGTATACTCGTATGTTGGGTTCCATATTGTTGAATGGGTTTAAGAATTGTGTGAGAGTGGAGTGGAGTGGAGGACGGAGGTATTGTGCTACCCAATCCCGACAAATACGTCGCCTGTAAAAAATAATATACCCATGCAGAAAAGTTAATGGAAGACAATATTAATCACAAGCAACTCTGACAACATGCACTATATAGGCTTAAGGTACTGTAATTTTTCATAGAATGTTTTTTGGCATTGTGCTGTCACGTATATTGCAAGCTGGTCTGAATTTGTATAAACATGCAGGCGACATTTTGTTATCTCAAACCCAGTGGCAAATTCGCAACACATGCATCAGGAAGAAAAATGTATATGTATTTAACGACCAGACAAGTCAGACAGATAATTTGTAATTTCCCAAAATGTGAGCTAATTATATAGTCTGGATGAATGTCATACAGAGTAATTTCCTGTTTGATTAATTAATCCCGAAGGTGATATATTATATGTTTTAATATCTGGCTGCGATAAGGCTGTTAATTAATTGTACCATTCAATAAGGACGTCCGGGCTGTAAAATTCGTGCAAATAAAGGAATATAATAAACGCCGCACCATGGAAAACGAATTAACCACAACACAGTGGTCCATCGGCCATTAATCAAAAACATACTTCGATCTATAAATTATACAGGTGTATGATGATAAAGCACTTAATTACTTCAATAAAGAGTGGACGATGCAATAATGGGTAAAAATATTTGGTTAATGACCGTCTATTTGCTCAGGTAAAGTCAGCGCAGACAGCAAACATAATCAACGCGATATTGCAATCCATTATCATGTTACTGTTCGGCAGGTAAAACGTGTCACGCCCGTGGAGCTGTACCAGCAGTTCTGATCGATCTCATTTGAAATTCGAATAATATTTTCACTGCAGAATTTTATGATTTTTTTTTTGCGCTGAATAAATATACAATGATCGACGCAGATTAAAGCGGGTACTTGCAGCTGGACCATGCATGTGAACGTGTGCAATCTAATACGTCAATATGTGCTTGTAGTTTTATCAACTTATAAATAGGTTCCACTCCATAATGATTGAAATAGACCATTATTGACGGTATATTATTCTCTTGTGAAACCCGCATAGTTTTGAGAAATCTCATTTACGCATTTATTGTAATAAATATCCTATAATTTATTTTCAAAACGAAAACCGGGAAATAAATGCGTCCCATTTTTTGGTATTATATTTATGACGTCCAATCTAATTAAAATTAAATCCTATCTGCTCCCCCATTTGGATATGTCGCTGATAGGACCAAACAGGCTTTGCAGTAACTCGAGCGTCAACCAATCCTGGGAACGCTTCGAAGGGCTTTGAAGGGAACATAATGGTAACGATTATTTGGTTGGTTTAGCCAAACTAGACGTCGCGTTGGTGGGGTGTCTTTTCATGTTGCCGCGGTCCCGATATTGTGGCATCATAATACGGGGTAGATGTTTGGACTGGTCTTCGGTGTAAACATTGGGATAAACGGAGGCGGTGACCCTATCTCCCCTCCCCGACTGCAAGTGGATCAGTCCAGATGCGACCGTGATGTCATAATGCTATTAAATATTAATGCAAGGGCGCTCAGAACATCAAATTCAATTGAAATACGTAAGATCCTATATAGCGACATGTATGATTGGGGAGCATTGATAGGATATTAATTTATTAAGATTGATATCACGTCGAAATAGATGTAGTGTTGTCGATATCTCTGGTCGTCGATTGTTTTAACAGCTGTTATTTTGTGCACAGTACTTTAACGAAGTCATCCACTCTATCAAGACGATTGAATGGCTAGATAAAGTGGATTATACGTCAACAGGGAACCATGATGGCTAAACTATCAGACTTATCTGTTTTGAACAGAGGAAGCCTTTGGGCCGCAGCGTCTCGTGCTTATATTGTTTCATCTTTCTCTCTGAGAGAGAGGTCTTTTTGTTACGGAACGATATTCAGACTGTTTATAAACTCTTCGATACTATTTGAGAATATATCACGGCAAAATAACTGAACTCTTGGAAATCTCCACCCCCAGTTGAAATCCTGCCTATATTAATATGGGCACTGCGCAAGTCAGAATCACCAGTGATTTTCATCAAAAATCACCAGAAATTTTCATCAAAAGTAGGTCAGCTCAGAACTTGTTGGTAACAGTCCCCTAATGCACCCTCATGCCAAAACTCAAGGTTCTACTGTCAACGGTTCTCCTTATTTTGCCGACGAAAGGATTCAGATGGACTCACTCACTCACTGACTACCGGACAATTTGCAGATGGTAGCCTACTTCGTAGGAACAATTCGATGCGATGCAATACAATACCATACAGCACAGTATATTACAATACAACATACACGAATATGTTATGGTTTTTTTTAATTCATGGACATATAAACACAATTATAATCAGCAATTAGTTCCTGTGTATTAAAAAATACTCTCTAATTATATGAGCAGTGTGACTAACGTCACAGTACCTACGAAGTAGGGTAGGCATTAGGACTCCGACGCGAACTGAAGTCTTGGAAAGCCCCACCCCCAGTTGAAATCCTGCCTATATTAAGATGGGCACTGCCCAAGTTAGAATCACCAGTGATTTTCATCAAAAATCACCAGAAATTTTCATCAAAAGTAGGTCAGCTCAGAACTTGTTGGTGACAGTCCCCTAATGCACCTTCATGCCAAAAATCAAGGTTCTAATGTCAACGGTTCTCCTTATTTTGCCGACGAAAGGATTCGGATGGACTGACTGACTGGCTCACTCACTCACTCACTCACGTATTACCGGACAATTTGCAATCCGTAGCCTACTTCGTAGGAATAACGAAATAATAACATCTACTCTAAGTATTACCAACATCATTCAGTATATATATAAACAGATATTATTCACAATTGTTTTGTGTTTTCGCAACGTCTGTATTAACATGGCAGTGTGACTATGCATCACAGGACCTACGAAGTAAGGTAGGCATTAGGACTCCGACAGGCACTGAGCTCTTGGCAATCCCCCCCCCCGCCCCGCCCCAAGTTGAAATCCTTCCTATATTAAGATGGGCACATGCAGCCCAAGTCAGAATCACCAGAGATTTTCATCAAAAATCACCAGAAATTTTCGATTAAAACAGTATTGAATATTTTGTTGAAGATCAAAAGTGATGGGATTGAATGAATAGTTTACCAGTTACTGTGCTGATGTGAATCTGTGACACACCAACACACTCCGTTGCAGTGATTCTGTGACACACCAACACACTCCGTGGCAGTGATTCTGTATCCCTTAATCAAGGAATCAGAATTTGAAATGACAAGAAAAATTTTGACATAATTACACATGTAATGTTTTTGTTTAAATTACACCCCCAGTTGAAATCCTGCCTATATTAAGATGGGCACCGCCCAAGTCAGAATCGCTAGTGATTTTCATCAAAAATCACCAGAAATTTTCATCAAAAGTAGGTCAGCTCAGAACTTGTTGGTAACAGTCTCCTAATGCGCCTTCATTCCAAAAATAAATAACGATCGCCGATTTAATTTTACAATTTTTTAATTAAAGGAAACAGATTGAATAATATAGGTTCAGTAGATTTCAAGCTTTACGTGTGAAAATACATTTACATCTCTTTAATGGTTTTCAGTGCCCTTGTCCAGGATCAAAACAACTTTTTGAATCACATTATTTTCCCAACAATACAACAAATTTTTATATATAGTACTATGGTAGAAAGGTAGCATTTATGTAGTTTACGGTAATTCAACTCAAGACCAACACCTTCTATGCACAAGATAATAATGATTCTATGTCATTCTCCTGAGCATAACCGGTACAAAGACGAATAAATAGCGTCTCTACATCACGTTGTTATCTAGATATATGAGACAACACATTTTGGGTATCGGCAATCTGATGAATGTACTATTCCGGTTTTCTTGTTTCACATTATATTCTATGGCGGTTGATCGGTGATTTTCTTCATTGATAAACGTTAAACCACCTCAGCTTCGTTGTGTGAATCGGAATTGCATTGCTGTGACACACCAACACACTCCATGGCAGTGATTCTGTATCCCCTAATCGAGGAATCAAAATGGATCAAGATTTGAAATGACAAGAGAAATTTAGACATATTTTGTTTACACATGTAATTTTTTGTTCAAATTATATCCAAGTGTGATATATAGTCAATATTCAAGAGGTACAAAAAACCCCCAAAGTATGTCCTCATATTTTCACATCCATGCCAAGAAATACTGCATTGAAAAGGGTCCATTTAGCCTACCCTGTTTTATCGCTCTAATCAGCAAATGGCGGGGTCATATTTCTGCTGTCAAAATTGTATTTCCCTCCAAAGTCTTAACCCTTGAATCCAAGTCACACACTCTCTGATGCAAAGTAATGATTGTCCTAACTATCCGATTAGCACATTATGAACATGTCTTTGGTCATAGTGTACATATCATAACTCACACCAATGTTTTCTGCTGTATTATTTCAATGATATGGTTTAACAATTTAAGTTATGCAAACAGCGCTGATTGTTTGAGGGTATATGCAGTAGGCCTATGCTGTCGGGCAATTGTGGAATTGTCCCAGATGCACGTTAAGATTAACCTCAGTAATAGGGCCATGTGGCATACAGTGGAATGTGGATCAATGACAGGGTATTTTTAGCCGTAACTGATACTCATTAAACGCGATAAAACGCTGGAGCAAAACGGACCACAGTTTTCTTGGCATGATGATCAAAGTTACTTTATCTAGTTAAATTCTACCCAAAGAAAATAAATTAAGACCCTTTAAACAGCCGTCATGGCTTTGTTTCACCCTCAGTAAACTTTTATCATTGTTGCTCACACAGACTAATCTGAAGGATGATACCACATCTTTCTTTCTTCTGCTGGGTTATTGCACCAGGCTGACTTAATTGGTTGATGTAGGATACTTCACCATCAGTGGGTAATTTGACCTGAATTTGAAGCCTGATGTGGTCAATGATGAGATGTTTGGATGTGAAATAGGATACACGTTAAAGGCTACAGTTTACATATATCTATAACAATATACTGAAGTGTTAATTATAAATCTAATTTTAATCAGAATTATTTCAGATCAGAACTTGCTGGTAACAATGCCCTAATGCACGTTCATGCCAAAAATAAAGGTTCTAATGTCAATGGTTCTCCTTATTTTGCCGACGAAAGGATTCGTATGGACTGACTGACTCACTGACTCATTACCGGACAATTTGCGATCTGTAGCCTACTTCGTAGGAATAAGAGGTATCCAATCAGTGTGAAATCAAATATATTTGTATTGTTTAAATTTGACAAGAATTATCGGTTATTTAGGTTTGAGAGAACGATGCATAGGGTAACAGTTTCTCAGTTTCAGCCAATGTGAAGATGCCATCTAATTAGTTGATATTGACTGAAGTAGTCTGATGAATTGATGATGCACTATGTTTTGCACTATTTAAAAATGCATTCATAATTAATCTGCTGTAATTCATTGACTTTGGAAATGGCCCTCATTATTTCAAAATCGTACCGGGTCAAGCTGACAAAATGGAAGGTACGCGAATTCTGAGCGATATAGAACACAATCGGCATACAATATCTCCTTTTTTCTTATTTTTCTGTGTCCCAAGCTTCAATGCATTAAAAATGAAAAGCAGTTATTGCCATGAGATTTAGGTCATCAGCTATTCAAATTCAGGCTAATATGACCGTTTATGGGAAATATACCACAAGATTGGCACCGCCGAGTAAAGGGACATAATCTCAATGTTTATTATCGCGTCCTGGATGGATCTGTAAGGGTTATATCCCTTGATTTAATGGAGGACAAATATATCCAAGCATTCAAACACTGCCGAGTAGCTGCCTCTTCTAGGTGATCGAGAATGGAGTATGCTTATACGTTTTTTTTTTCATTAGACAGGTAAAATGCTCTGAATTTAACAGGGGTAGATGTATCGGAGAGCGTTTAGCAGACTGAATAAGAAATTTTGTAGTATTACTCCGCTTACAAAAATAGAGCAGGATATTTGTTCAGGAACACAATCACTAATTGTATCACACAAACCATGATTGTATCATAAAAAATATGAAGGGTTCTAGAAGTGTACGAATTATAAAGGACGACAAATGATATTTGGCGCAAATATCCAAAGTCAGAAATTTACCCACCCGAATCTATACTTGGACGTCGACCGACGGGTCCGAATGTCGGTGGGTGTATATACGTTTACGCTCCATCCGAGTAGTTGCAAGCTAAACACTTGTTTTGCTAATACATGTATATATCGGTATTCTTATTTCATGTAATTTATCGGTATTAATGTTTTAGGTCAGAGTATAGCTAGACTATTATGGAGCTCTCTTGTTATTGCGACCCTTTGTGCTTTTTGTGGGGGGATTTATCAGGCGAGCGAGCCTACATATTCTATAAAAGCGAGTGAGCGCAGTGAACGAGATTCTATATGATCTTTTGGCTGGTAAGCTTTGTCAAACAAACGACATTTTCTTCAATAACATTCCAAACTTTCGCTTCACGCTGTTTGTAAAACGTCTTAACATTCATGCGCCATTCATAAATATAGCGAATCACTCATCGGAGTAAACTGTCACGGTCAAACGAAATCCGTGAATTTCGATATAAACCGCATAATTATGAAAGGCGTTTCTTCTGTATGCAAGCTATTTTATTACATCTATATACAAATCTTTGCGGTACTAGATATCCGAAAGAGGGGAAATATTATAACAGACTTTCTTGTGTCGGTCTGTATTTTGAAGGATTTTCACATGAAAGGGCAAAAAATAAACTGACCTACCTCTATCCCCTTTTGCCAAAACGACGGGTAATTTCTGACAGCCACGACAATCTGTCATAAATGAACCATATTTGTGGCGGAAGGTGTGGTGGAAGCTCGAACTAGGCAAAAAGGATATCAACTTTTTAACTCCTCGTACCGAGCCATTGCCAGTGTGCCCAGTATTTCATGCAATTGATCATGAATCCCACATCATGATCGATCACATCATGATCGATCGCGATTTTGATCATCGCGAATGAACATGATCATGATGATCTTGATCGTAGGACAATTGACCATGATTGACGATATAGTTTGATCATGAACGTTAGATGGCACACTGCCAGATCGTGATCAGTAATGACTGGAGATATCACGATTGGATCATGATTGACCATTGTCCACATTCGACCCCGCCGACGTCAGATCAGTCATGAATGATCATGGTAAATTTTAGTCCTCCATCTATTAACTATCATGATAATTCACTACAGATTGTGATCCAGTCACAATACATCGTATTCTCATTCGAATTCGCGGACACCAGATGACCAGGGTGGATCATGACTGATCATGGTTGATGTAGCCCGACATCCATCGTCTATCATGACTGATCATGATGGTTTATCCGATCATGATCTGTGTTCACATTCATCTCCACAGACACCATATCTTGTCCCCATCGTGATTGATCCACTGTCGACCATGATTGATCATTCACAATCACAAATCACTTACAATGGTATTATATATCTCACGTGGTTTATGAAGACAATCCGGCAATCTAAATAGCATATATAACTGGCAAATTCCACAGCTGTTCTGATTTGCGTCATTTGCATATACACATTCATAATTTGAAAGTGCAAGATATAGGATACACTGGTCATGATGATGCAGACATAATTCATTCTTCGTTTAGTTCAAATAAATGTCACCATGTACATATAAACATATAAGGTGTTTGTGTATACCATTGTTGTTTATTTACTGTTTTTGAATTTGGTGCTAATATAGAATAAGTCTTTGGATTATGGACTCTGAAATTCTGAATATTGAATGGCGGACTAGACTCTTGTATTTATCTTCCTCATTTTCGTTATAGTTCCTTAACTTTTCGGCAAATTTTACGATTTCTCTCACATTCCACCACGATAACAAGCAACAAAATTGAGGTCAGGGTGGTCTTCAAAATAGATATCATTGACAATTTTGTATATTGAACAAAAGAAATGAAATGAAATATGAGAGCTCGTAAATTTCGTTTAACGAGAACATTTTTTCTTTTTTTTTTCTTTTTGCCAGTTAGGCTCTTGTTTGTGTAAGGGAAGAGTTATTTCCCTTCGTATAGGTCGTAAATGCTGATGTGCGTTATATAAAATATAAACATTTTGGCACAATGCACATCAGCATATACGAACTATACAAAGGGAAATAACTCTTCCCTTAAACTCTTCCCTCCTTAAACAAATTAGTCCGGCAGCCAAACCCCAGTTTAAGCCTTGACGTGGAAATGGAGTCCACCTAACGTTTTTTGATAGATTATATATATTATAGATTGTGCAGATTCAGAATCCGGATGACGCCCGCCTGGCACCCTTGAGGAAATCAAAATATCCAAGATGGCCGCCAGCATATGCAACATGGCCGCTGTATATCGCTTAGATCGATCGATATATGAAATTGAGCTATATATTTTTGGTCTAAGAGTTTTTATTGCTCAAGAAATGGTGTATTGATGTATTAGTACTTCATACCACTTAAAATACTACTTCCTGCTTATGTCAACAGTAGTAGAAAAACGGCAAACTTTGTCCCAAAAGTAAAGGTCTCGAATGAGGGGCGGGTGGATCACGTGGAGCTGACGTCACTTCCGGGTCAAAGGTCAAATGTCAGAGGTATCATCTGGGTCAAAGGTCACTTCCGAGTCGAAGGTCAAATATCAAAGGTAATTTCCGGTCACGTGAGAACCCGGCAAGTGTGAAGAAAACCGTACGCTGCAGTGACTTCAATGTTAAATCCAATGGGGAACCCACGCATGGACATTTGCGGTATGGGTTTGGCCCCTTGTTTCTTCATCTCGAGCTGTAGAACACGATGGCAGGGGTCTCGAGGCCAAGCGTTGAATTTTTTACTGGGCAAGTAGCGCTGGGGTGGACATTTTGGGGTCTAGGTGGCCCTCTAGTGGTCCGATTGCCTCGTGTAAGGTATCAGTGTGAATCACTCGTGGGGGGAGGGGGCGTCCAACGGGATGGATGTGTGGTGGAACTGACATCATTCTGTGCATGCGCAGTAGAAAAGGGGTATTGGAATGGACGTTTTGGGTCGAGACGGACCCATGCTGGGCGTACTGGGCTGTGGGAGGTGTCATCGTGAAGCTCTCGTTGAGAAGCGGCCGACTGGACTGATGTGTGTCGTCCGCTTGCAACATTCTGACGTCAATCTGCGCATGCGCAGTAAAAAAGGTTATTTGAATGGACGTTTTTGGGGTCGCCACTGACCAATAGTGAAGCGATTGGGCCATAAAAGATGTCGTCGTGAAGCTCTCGTGAGGAACCATCCAACTGGGCTAGTGTGTCGTCCAGCTTCAACATTCTACGCATGCGCAGTCTGGCCGTAGTATAGAAAGTAGGCATTTTAGGGGTTCGTGGGGAGTCTGTTGATCGAGTGATTGTGGGCCATCCGTGGTCCTAATAGGCCGTTAAGTGTGTCAGCTTGAAGCTCTCGTGGTGTAGGACAAGACTTGAGGGGTGTTCACGTCATCTATGACGTCATTGGTGACGTCATCAGTACGAGTGGTAGCGAAAGCGGCCATTTTGGGGTGGTGAAGGAAGGTGTTTGGGGTAGAGATGGACCATCGGTGGTCCAAATGGCCCGGGAGGCGTGCCTAACGCCCGTCAACGCCCGATGGTGGTGGTGGTGGTGGTTGTGTCTGTACATATAGTGATTAACACGTGTCCCTCATCAGTTCGGAGCGACGAATGGTATGATTTTGTTGGAAGTCATGGGGAAGCGTCTATTGTAAGTGCGTTTGTGTGCGTGTGTGTGTGTGTGTGAGTGTGTGTGTGTATGCTTGTGTGTGTGTGCATGTGCGTGAACATTGAGCTTAGTTACCCGCCTCTTTTTGGAAGACATGGAGGCTCTAAAAAGAACCATTCTTTTCTGTCGCTGTAAGACAGAACTGTCATTGCCATAGCATCAGGGTCAATAGGGCAAAGACCATTGTGAGGTCAACGAACCATCGCTGGTTCCAGCGTGAGCGCTCGTGGTCCATAGCCCGGGCATCAAGGATGGGAGTCATAGTCCAGTAGTGGTGGGTGATAGCACACCCCTCCATCGAGTTGACTCTGTCGAGGACCGCTTCTGTGAACTCTTCCACGATCTGGCGTCGCCCCTCGTTGTCGTCGCCATCTGCAAACATGGACAGAACCACTGCTCCGTAACTCGTGAGTGAATTAACCACGGTCACATGCTGTAAAATGCGAGTCGCATAGGGATGGGTCTTCGTCATGGCTATGCAACAGTAGGAATGGGGGTGTGGGTTCCAGAGGGACGGGTTTTATAGACGATGTCACACATGCACAGGTCGGAAAATGTGGGGAAAGGGCTCATGGGTGGACTTAACGCCCTAGCATAACACCTTGATGCCATGATGTAGACAGATGAAAACAACAACAACAACAACAAGGATGACAGGTCAATCATTGTATTATCCCCACCAGCACATCATACCCACGCTGGGGGAGCCGCGTTAGGTATGTTTACAACTGTCGTAGGCTCTTCTCCAATCAGAAGCCGTCGTTTGAAAAAGTTCAATCTTCGGTCAGGGTCGCTCTTGGCTTAAGCGTCGTCAGGCAGTCCAGGATACCGTTGAGGCAACATGTTCTGAAACAGTTGTTTGTGCATTCTGATCTTATTTTCCATGGCCTTGGTGGGTGGTAACCCATATCCTCTTCCAAGTGAAGCTTGGTCTTTATGATGGACCTGTGCGTGGGGTCGCCTTTCATTTCAAGCGACAGCAGGCTAAGCTGTTCATAGATGGCAATGGCTGTTTTCCTGATGTTCGGGCGCTTTTGGATGTACGCATGGATGGGTTGAGAGAGCTCTCGAAGCTCGGAGCTCATGCGTTAAGACGGGCGTTGAGCACGCCTCACGCCCGGAGCTCCTCGGACCGCTTGAAGTCTGGGCTTGGAGCTCTTGGAGCTCGGAGTTCGATAGTGACGTCATCGTACACATTGGAACATGTGTCATATCTATCATCATTTTGAAAGCCATGGGTGATTGAGGTAACCAATAAATTCAACGCTTTATATTCCAAAGGGACGGGAATATTTTTAAGGGTCAACAGCAGCCTTCTTGAATAATTTTCTTGTTTGTTTTCGCCAAATTGTTGTGTGACGTATGTACTGATTAAATTTATCCCAAATTTATAGTCAAATATATCACAATCAGTGATCGAGAGCATCCATGCAACAATTTAGCATGACATAATAACCGGGAAATGCCTCATGGCGGCCATCTTGGATATTTCGATTTCCCCAAGGATGCCAAGGTGGCATCATCCGGTTTCGTGATCAGCCTATCAAAAAGATATAGAAACCATCAAAAAACATTAGGTGGACTGTATTTCCAGGTTTTTCGACCTGCTGCCGGACTAAATGTACATTTTTTTTAAACAAGAACAAAGAAAATGCATTTGTTAAACAAAAGTATAGACATAAACAAAATCCTCTCAAATGTAAATGAAGAAGATTTTAGGCGATTCGATCCAGGGTCCTCTTACTTACCACACCAGCGCTCTACCGACTGAGCTAAAGGGAAATGGCCGCTAGCTGTATTAAAGCTAGTATAAGCACTGGTACAAGTGTCTCCCGTTACATTTGTACTTTCACTCGGATGATACACAATTATTTTCAAGATAACACTTGCTTGGTATGCCTAGGTGTCAGGTCCGACATTCTGTATTCAGTCGTCATCCACAAAAGCATTTTCACATTTTTTTTATGTACAACATGCAGTAAGCACAAATTCCAAACAGTCATAAAAAGATATCCTCCGTAATGTAAGTCTGTATACTCCGTACCAGGCCCTGCACGCAGATGAGGGTTTTACAGTTATTACTCGAACCGTCCGTTTAAAATTAAGAAATAACGTTTTCATAGACGTACTCAATGGTTATTTTACGCGCGGTTAGTGTGGGAAAGTTTACATTTTAGGGCAAGGGCGAAGCCTTCGCCCTAAAATTTATAAACTTTCCCACACTAACTCAATATATAAACTTTCTCACACTAACCGTGCGTTAGTTTATAAAAAAAAGTTTTTATTTTAGGGCAAGGGCGAAGCCCTCGCCCTAAAATTGATAAACTTTCCCACATTAACCGTGCGTAAAATAACCATTGAGCACGCTTCAGCATGAACACATTATTTCTATTCTATTGCACTACTCAAATTGATTATCAACAAAGATTATAATGGAAGGTTGAAAACATATTTTAAACTCTGACAAAAACTCGTCCACTGATGGTGGCACGATGCTCTCGTCTCGGTTGGCATCGTGAGTAGTAGTGTAAACCCCGATCGAGTTAACTTTCACCCGGATGTAAAAATGACGTCACTTCCGGTTGGGGTGAATGGAGCGTGACCTTTGGACATGTCCAAACTTGTCTGTGTCTCTCCGTGTCTGTTGATGTACTGGGGTTTTTCCCGGCCGCCATGATGGGAAAATGGTGGATAATGGCGGATTTACCGGAAAGACCCGAAGGTGGCGGCCATTGTCCGCCATTTTCCAAAATGGTGGATAATAGCGGATAGTGACCGGAAACACCCGAAAGGTGGCGGCCATTGGCCGCCATTTTCCAAAATGGTGGATAATGGCGGATTTACCGGAAACACCCGAAGGTGGCGGCCATTGGCCGCCATTTTCCAAAATGGCGGATAATGGCGGATAGTTACCGGAAAGACCCATTGGCCGCCATTGTTGGAAAAAACGTATAAAAGGGGTGATTTTTAGTGGTTTGGTGTATTCATTGCACTACCCAACGGAGCTATCTGACCTACCTGCCTGCCTGACCAGCCTGCCTGCCTGACCACCCTGCTTGCCTGACCAGCCTGCCTGCCTGCCTACCAGCTTGTTCTGACGAGAGGAGGGCCTCACTGCAGCATGAGACGTGGAGAAGATTTTCCATGGGACCCAGCAGCACCTCCGGTTGAAGTCTTGCCCCAAGACGAGCGTGTGAGTGACATTTATCGACGTCACTGGGCTACCATACGCCATTGTTTTCACCGTAGCCGTCGTCTATTGG
>JAVTVY010049283.1:0-22569 GCA_036873755.1 Hanleya hanleyi
CCGGGAAAATGCCTATATGGGGTATGGGGGGTATATAAGTCGCCGGGCTTAACGGGGCTTGCCTATCAATAGAGTTATCTCCCCCTAGTTCTAGGGTGGGTGTATGTAAAAATTTTCCTGAAAAAATACGGAATACGGACTTTATTCTAAATTACGAGAAAATGCCTATATGGGGTATGGAGGGTATAGGACCAACCTGGGAAACCTACTTCTAGACATTTGCGGTATAGGTTGTTTTCCTAGTCTCGTCATTTAGAACACGATAGGAAGTGTCCCGGAGCGAATCGGTGAAATTTTTGAAAAAGTACGATATAGCCCCATATACTCCCATACTGGGGGTATAGGACCCATGTTTGTCCCCCTGGGAAACCTACTTCTATACATTTGCGGTAGGGTTGTTTGGATTTGTTTTTCACGTCTCGTCATTTAGAACACGATAGGATGTGTCCCGGAGCGAAACGGTGAAATTTTTGAAAAAAGTCACCGAGGCCTGGGTGTATAGGGCAATACGGCCACTAATGGTCCGATGGGGTCGAGTGAGGTCTTATTTTGAAGCTTTCATGCAGGAGCACTTGACTACACTAATGGTTCGTACTCTGTCAATACTCTGCGCATGCGCAGCCTGACCGTAGTATAGAAAGCAGATGAAAATAGCCGTTTTGGAGCTAGGGGAGTCCCTAGTGGGTCGATGGAGGCGTATGAGGTATCCATGTGAAGCCTAGGTGAGGGGCCTAGACTAGGGTGTCATTTCCATTCTGCTGCGCAGGTCACGTGGGTTGTGACGTCACTTCCGGTTTGGGTGAATGGGGCGTGACCTTTGTACATGTCTAGACTTGTCTGTGTCTCTCCGTGTCATGTACTGGGGGGTTTTCCCTGGCATGTCACCATTTTGGAGCCGCCATTTTGTAGCCGCCATTTTGGTTTGAGGCGTGACCTTTGGACATGTCTAGACTTGTTTGTGTTTGTCTGGGGTTTTTCCCTGGCATGCCGCCATTTTGGAGCCGCCACCAAACCGGAAGTGACGTCACTTCCGGTTTATGGTGGAGGTCATGAGGAGGTGTGCGCAGGAGTGTTCTCAGTCAATCAGAAGCGAGTATTTTGATCCGGTGCATTATGGGACATATCCAAGATGGCGGCGTCCGCCTTCTGGTTCAAGATGGCGGCACGTCCGGTGTCGAAAACTGGCCATTTTGTCAGATTGTGGTCATCTAGTGTCGAAAACTGCACCCTGCATGAGCGTACCCGAAAAGACACGAAGGTGAGCGACATTGAGTCCCCACAGACAGGTTAGTACATGCATTCCGATCATGTTCACAGGTTACGCCCATTCACGAAGGGCCGTCACAGGGCGTAGTAGAAAAAAGCGCATGTCTAACCTTATTGACCTTATGGCGCAAGCTAGTATAACAAGTGCCACGCACGGTGTATAAAACCCTACCCAACAGGTACACTATAAAGCCACCTCTCTAACCGTTCCCTTTTCATTCTCCACCATGGCAGCGAGCGGAACAGAGCTTGCGTTATTTCAACTGACGTCCGACGTCTACCTCATCGTCAATGACGATCACCTGAAGCTGGTCCAAGACGCACCGCAGAAGGTGAAGATTTTGTTATCGCTATCAGGCTGGACTCTATTGACACGATTGTTACAGGGAAAAGAGCCCGAAAGGGATTTCATGCACGTGGAAGTCGGTGTGCACATACTCACTGCTGGAGAGGATTCCCTTTTTTCCCAGTTGGAACAGAGTGGAGGTATCTATATCACACTCTGTCCACCCTTATGGATGGCACTGAAAGATGTACTCCCAGAGGTGGATGACTTACTACACCCCGAGGTAAAAGAAGGGGCTGTGGCTACCCGGAGGCTTACACCTGGCTGCACCCTATTGTTGTATCCCAAACGAGTGGACCTCATCGATAGCGGACTTAGGTGTTGGTGTGCGACTGAACCCAAAGCGCACCTCTCATTGTCACCGGAAGGATGGACTACCTTGAAACGGGTGTTGTTGGGTGACCTGCACGGTGATAGCATTCACCTGTGTGACGACGTCTACATTTTCTGCGGTCCCTATTTTGCTCGACTCCTCTGTCTGAAGCGAGGTGGTTTTACCATGGACCCTGATCTATGGACGGCTTTGGAACAAGTAGTCCCCATTGTCCATAAGGTACTATCTCTATAGGACCCACATAACCCATCAGAATAGTACGTATCACGGACTACACCCGTAGAGCTACATCTAGGCGCGCATGTGTGACCTCGTCTATAATACACGTCCCTCTGGATCCCACACCTTCATTTCTACGGTTGCAGAGCCATGACGGAGATCCAGCCCTATGCGACTCGCATTTTGCAGCATGCCACCGCGGTGAATCCACTCACGGGTTACCGAGCAGTGATTCGGTCCATGTTTGCAGATGGCGACGACAACGAGGGGCGACGCCAGACCCTGAACGAGTTCGCAGAAGCGGTCCTCGACAGAGTGCACTCGATGGAGAGGTGTGCCATCACTCACCACTACTGGACTATGACAGCCATCCTTGATGCTCGGGCTATGGACCAGGAGCGCTAACGCCGGAACCAGCGACGGCTGGTTGGCCTCACAATAGTCTGTGCCCTATTGACCCTGGCGCTGTGGTATTGACAGTGGGACCCGACCATAAATACGAGGGTCAGACAGAGTGTGTGTCATTCACCGATCGTCATTGGAACACGCATGTCACCCGTCCTACGAGCCATCCTTCCCCTTACACCCCGGGTGGGGTTACACGTCTATGAAGATAAAGTCACCCTCGTGGAAGACCGTGGAGATGTTTGCTGGTCGCCAGCTGAGACCGTATCGAATACGGTTACGCTACACCGTGACGGCTGGACCAAATTTAAACGGGTGTTGAGCGACGAGCTCGATGGACACGTCATCCACATAGACAATGCCATCTACGTATACCGTGGACCCTTCTTCCCACGTTTGGGCCGCTACCATGACCCTACGCGAAGCTTCACCCTAGACCCCGATCTGTGGACAGCCTTCGAGAAAGTGGTGCCTATCGCGGACCAGCTGTTTACACCGGACGAGCGGTCATCAGACGAGTTGGAGTGGGCTCGTGCCCTGAGAGAATCGGCGGCAGAACCCAATGAACAACTGTCTAGCCATGAACCCGACGACGATGCCATTGATTACCCGACTAGATTCAGTCAGCCCAGTGATATGACCACCTGATCCTTTGATCTCATGGGGTTCTCCCTATAAATACGAGAGACAGTCAAATCTGGTACCATTCACGTACTGACCATGGCGGAGCATATAATAGTGGCGTATCTCAGCTTGACCCCCGAGGTTTTCCTGCACGTGTATGCGGATAAGGTCGATATCGCCAGGTGGGAGACATCCAACGATGCCGGATCCTACACAACCGTGCCCGGCTACATTCGTCTGCATCCCGAGAGGGGCTGGACCAAATTCAAACGAGGTGTTATCACGGTGAACTGGACGGCGACCTCATCCGCGTGTCACGATGTGGCACATCTGCGTGCGGCCGTTTCTTTGCTCAATTGGCTCCGAAGCTTCAGATGGGGGTACAGTGCATTTTACCTTTCACCCCAGAATCTGGTCTGCATTGGAAGATGCCATGCGGTAGATATGGATCAAGTGCTTATCAAACGGTATATACGAGTTGTACTGGGCATTTACCATGGACACCATAAGCCAATGAAAATCAAGAAAAGAAACTCCGGCCAAAGATATACCCGTTATAAATAAACGATAGAGCCAGGGTCCATCATCATTTTGTCACCATGAAGCGCTGGGAGAAGGTGTTGGATAACTTATACTACAGTCCCGACAGTCCGGCGGCCTATAGTGCCTTGTCGGCTCTCTATCGAGCGGCCAAACCCCAGGGGATACAACGTGCCCAAGTCCGAGATTGGTTAAGAAAACAAGACACCTATACGTTACATCGAGCTGTCCGTCGCCATTTTCTACGGAATCGGGTCATCGTGGGAGGAATAGATGCCCAGTGGCAAGCGGATTTGGTCGGCAAATCTCATAGCGGCGTTCAAAGACATCTTCAAGACCGGGCGCAAACCTTTGTATTTGCAAACCGACGAAGGCACGGAATTCCTCAACAGACCGTTCCAAGCCTTTCTCAAGAAACAGAAGGTGTTTTTCTACCATACGTACAACGAGCCCAAGGCTTCCGTGGTGGAAAGGTTCAACAGGACATTCAAGGCCGTATGTATAAATATTTCACCTATAAGAATACAAGGCGGTACATCGATGTTCTCCCGAAACTTGTGAGGGGTTACAATCGAGCCTATCATCGGAGTATAGAAAGAGCCCCCATTACCGTGACCCAACACAATGAAGCCCAAGTCCGGCGTGTCTTGTACCCCAGGGCATCGCAGCGAACGCCGAAGGCGGTGTACAAGGTCGGGGACCCTGTACGGATCAGTAAAGTCAAGGGCAAGTTCGAGAAAAGTTACTTGCCCAACTGGAGCGATGAGCACTTCCTGATTAAACGGCGCCTACCCCGACAGCAGCGAGTCTATGAACTGGAAGATCTCCAAGGGGAAACGTTGCTAGGGACGTTTTACGAGACGGAATTACAGCCTGTCGTAAAAACACAGCGAGACTACTACACGGTGGAGCAGATTTTGGAAACGGAACGTCGACGTGGCAAACTGTTTCATTTCGTCAAATGGCAAGGTTGGCCCAGTTCCTTCAATTCCTGGGTCGCTGCCAGCCAGGTGAGACGACTATAAAGCCAGACACCACTGCCGTCCTCCTTCATTCCACGTCCGACCACAGTGCTATGGACAAACAGCAGCTGCCTCTGAACACAGCGTCTCCAAAAACGTGCAAAGCACAAGTGGGCTTTGGGGTGCTATTGCTAACCCTGCTGAGTGTGTTGTACGGAGGTGTGTTTTACGACGTAGCCTATGTCAGCACGTTACTTAACCTACTGAGAACACCAGCCACCAGTGAAACCGGTCTACAGAGAGCACCAGTCAACCCCGTATCGAGCCCAGTCACCACCACTCCCCGTGTACCAGCCACGTCGAGCTCCACACCAAGCTCTACACCTACACCAAGTACACCCACTACGTCTGAAGACCCACCGGGTTTCATCCCTCAAAGTGAACCAACAACGACGACCCACGTTCTACCCACCCCCATCATCATCCCTCGCAGTGAACAGACAAGGACGACCGACGTTGTACCCACCACCACTCCAGTTCACTCGTACGAAATTTACGGGAAAGTGCGGGTTACCACGACAACGGATACACCTCGAACCATGGACCCTCGGTGGCAGCATCCCTTCACTTGCGTCACCGCAGGACCGACGGGTTCCGGCAAAACGCACTTCGTCAGGAAGCTCCTTCAATACGCCGACAGCATGATCACCCCACCTATTGCCCGAGTCGTGTGGTGTTACGGAGAATGGCAGGAAGCGTATGCAGCAATGCCCCACATCACGTTCGTGGAAGCCCTACCCAACCTGGCCGATTTGGAACCCGACACCTTGGTGGTTCTGGATGATCTCATGGCGGAGACGGATGCGCGGGTCACCCAACTCTTTACCAAAGGCAGCCACCATCGACGGCTCAGCATCATCTACATTGTGCAGAATCTGTTCAGTAAAAACAAAGAGCATCGGAACATCAGCTTAAATGCCCACTACCTGGTGGTCTTCAAAAACCCGAGAGATACCACTCAACTGCTGCACCTGGCGAGACAGATGTATCCCGGCCGAACACCGTTTGCGTTGGAAGCCTTCAAAGATGCCACAACCCCTCAGCACGGTTATATGCTCTTCGACCTCAAGTAAGCCACCCCCGAACATCTTCGACTACGGACCGGCATCTTTCCCGGAGAGGCCCACCACGTGTACATGCAAAAATAATGTAAACACATCCACAGTGGCGCCCCCATCTGGGATGTGTGTGCTTGATGATGGGGATAATGAAAAGAATGAATACCACATCAGGGTAGACTTTGTCTCTGAGGTAGATAAAAAGAACAGAGTTGTGGGTTCTAGCATTAGTTGTACAGGATGTCTGAGCGAGTACGGAAGCACGCTCCCACGCTCCGTGTATTGAAGACGGCCCCACCCGAGTTAGTCCGAACCATTGTACGCGGTGCGCACCCTGACCTTGTACGCTGTCTGTGCGAGATCGGGTACAACCTGTTAAAAGGCAACGTACCACTGACTCCGGCTCAGAAGACCAAGTTGGCCAAGCATAAGACAGGTCTCCGAACCCTAGTCCACAAGCGGGTCCCTCAAATACAAAAGAAAAAGGTGTTACAGAAAGGCGGCTTTCTCGGGGCCATCTTAGCACCGTTGGCCGCTTCCGTGTTGGGTCCAGTATTGGGTGAACTCTTCGGCCGACAATGAACCACACGAAAAAAATGGTCCTCGTCGAACCTCGTTTCCTGCAAAACCTCCAATCACCCTACCCTGTCCCACCTACGGTGAAGACCATAAACACCCTCGATGGAAAGATGCAACAGATCTTACAGAGACCGGGGTTAAGCGACAGTGAGAAAGTACAACGGTAGAATGAAACGCTTCAACGGTACATGACGTTCATGGACCAATACAAAACCCTCTCTACCCCACCACCACGTGACACACCGTCCACTTCAGCATCGCTCCAACAGCCGCCATGACCAGGGGTACCACCCACAGCCCCGCAGTGGGTGGAAGACGAAGTCCTGAAGAGTGTATCTGCCTCGTTCAAGAAACAAGCTGGCCTAGTATTACAACGGATGAAACAGAATCCTAACATGACTTGGAATGATAAAGGCGAACTCCTGGTACAGAATCAGGTGGTCCCCGGCACCCACATGCCAGATTTAGTGAATGACCTGATGCGTCAACGCAGATCGCACACGGATCCTCGAGGATGGGAGGTCTTCGCTCAAGGCTTGAAAGACATGCATGTACCACAGGAATTGGTGGGGAACCCCCACCGCTGGGCTTTTATGCAGCGAACCCAGCAATCGTCGAGTGGCCCACTACCTTCTTGGGAATCCGAATGGGAACCGGAGTCACCCCCCAAAACTCCACCACCACAACGGGCACCTTCTTTTCAGACCTTTAAAAAACCACCCTTGATCAGGACACCCCACATCTCCAGAGCCGTGACACATAGCAAGTCAACGCGACGATCACGACGCCGGACACAACTGCCCAAGGAAGACCTATTAAAACCAACAGCAGCAGCAGGACAGCTCAGTCGCCATGGCTTACCTCACCCTATCCAGTAACAGTTCGCTGGATGTTTCCTGACAACACCTAGGCCAAGTACGTGACCCAGTTACCGCAACCGTTGCATTTACCTCGTCGATGGGAATGTGGCCTCGTGGATATCCAATACCATTACTCGTGGTACAACGTGCGAGCCAATGAAGTGTGGTATGACGTGACCTACGAAGGAAAAGACACCGGACTCACCCTCCCCGAAGGCCAATACGATACTCCCAAGGAGTTCATGGGTGGGCTGTCAAGACTGTTGCATTATAAGGCTCTACGGGAGGTCACGAATACTTCAAAACCCATCAAAGCCTATCCCTTCAAGAATCACGTGAACTTCGATTACAACGTACACAACGACAAGGCACAGCTTATCGTCACCGCCAACGCGAGTGTCGTACTGAGTCCTATCCTACAGCAAATGCTGGGTTTCGATCTACTGACGTTCGCTGGTCCCACCGCCCACCAAGGCGAGATCCCGATGGATATGAAGTCGGGTATGTATGGACTCTACGTCTACTCGGACGTGGTGGACAACCACATCGTGGGCGATATCAACACACCTCTGTTACGGGTGGTGCCCATTAAAAAGTTGTATGGAGATCAAGTCACCCACAGTTTCACCAACATGCTCTACCTGCCCGTACGACAAACCCACATCAACACGATCACGGTGGATATAAGAGATGACACGGGACGACCGGTGGCATTCGAACGCGGAAAAGTGGTGCTGACACTTCATGACACTATCAGAGCCTGTTTACAGCCACCGGTCAAATCAACCAGGACGAAGGGAATTTCATCAGTCGGGTGGACTACGGGAACGGATACACGTTGTTCTGTTTCGATCTGAAACCCACCTTAGAGAACGACCATCAGCTGGCCCTCGCCAAGCAAGTCAATTTACGGTTGGAAATCCACTTTCAACGAGCCCTCCGGAGCACCGTCAATGTGATCTGCTACGCCGAGTTTGACAACATCATTCAAGTGGACAAGGCGCGCAACGTGCTGTGTGACTTCTCCACCTAACATGGATACAGACCAGATAACCACCGTGCTGGAGAATGACCCAGAGACACGTATGGTCTTTCAAGAGGTGTTCGCCCGAGATGTGTTCCCGTTAGACCGTATGTATCCTGCTGCTTACGTTCTCAACACGGACCCGATGGATCGGCCCGGTGAACATTGGGTGGGCGTGTACTTGACACTTTGACCCGTACGGCCTGCCACCCGATTTAACAGACTTCATGGATCAAGGCACAGAGACGTGGTGTTGGAACAGTCAAACGTTGCAGAGCCTGACCAGTAGCGTGTGCGGACAATATTGCTTGTTTTACCTGTATCATCGATGCCGGGGAAGACCCTTATCTAGCATCGTACAGATGTTTGACCGGTACCCCAAGGCAGTTCTTTCAATGTACAAGCCCCTTGTTCTAGGCTTCAGTTTTCACGTGGTTGTTCTCACGTTGTTGTTGTTCACTGAATAAAAAAAATGAGATCTCACCAAAAAACCCTGTGTTGTGTGTTTTATTCATAATGCATCAATGCCAAATGTGGAGATTCAGTCAAACTGAAATCAGTGGTGTAGGATGGGGCCAAAATGTAACCCATCAATGTTAGAATGCAAGAGCACTATAGTAAAATAGAGAGCCACTGAAATCAGCCCACAAACCAAGTACGTGTTTTGGTCTAGGTTTGGAGCGGGCATTTCATTGAGGTGCGTGTAAAGGAAGACGGTGAGTGAAGACTCGTCCAACACGTATAGATGAAGTTTATGATTATAAGTTATATGAGCATAATGCATGAAAGTGACTTTGAACACCGTATTAGCCAATCAGTGGCCAAGAATGGAGTCAAAGGTAACCCACCCATGTCCAGAAAACATTACCCGGGTGTACAAGAACCCGGATGTAGGCGCGGACGTAGGCGAAAGCATCCTAGTACCCGGATGTAGGCACAGACGTGTACCTAGTACCCGTCCATTGGTTCTTTTCTCGATCGCTCATTGGCTCTTTTTCTCGACCGCTGATTGGTCCAAATGAACCTGCCCATCCTTCCCAGGTTCATCTAGAATCCCCTTTTTGTGCTCAAGCTCTGACTATGTCGATGCCGCAACATGGTCTCATTGGACATAGAACCTTGACTTGGATGTCACCTTTTGTCCCGCGCGCGCACTTCCGGTGATGACGCGCGCGCGCGCTGCGGCCGGAGAACCCGCGCGCGCGCGCACTGGGGGGCCGGGGCCCGCCGGGACGGGAAAGTTGGAGGTAGTGTGTTTGAGCATTCATCCCAACCGGAAGTGACGTCATTTTTACATCCGGGTGAATTCACCCAAACCGGAAGTGACGTCACACACACACTTGCGCAACCCCAGTACATGACAAACACAGACAAGTCTGGACATGTCCAAAGGTCACGCCTCATTCACCCCAACCGGAAGTGACGTCATATGCAAATTTCTGAGGTCAACGGTCAATAGGGCTCGCCTAGAGCCCCAAAACGTCTATGTCCAAACCCTTGGGCTACCGCGCATGCGCAGAATGACCCTATTTCTACCCCCAGATTCATAGCATCAGATTCCCCCTCACATAGGCTTCACATGGATACCTCACACGATCCATTCGAACCGTGAATAGCTCAATTCTAACCCAAACACACCAAAAAATGCCTGCTTTCTATACTACGGCCAGGCTGCGCATGCGCAGAGTATTGACAGCTTACGAAACATTAGTGTAGTCAAGTGCTCCTGCATGAGGGCTTCAAAATAAGACCTCACTCGACCCCATCAGACCATTAGTGGCCCACCTAGACTCCAACACGTCCACCCCGTATGGCCCTATACACCCATAGCCATGCAGTATAGACTTTGACACCTTCCACGGCCCATTCGGACCCATAGCGGTGCATCTCTACCCTAAACACACACCCACATACCCCCCAAAATGCCTGCTTTCTATGCTACGGGCCAGACTGCGCATGCGCAGACTATTGAACACGGACGAGATGCTCCTCCACGAGAGCCTCAAAATAAGACCTCACACGACACCATAGGACCATTAGGGACTCACCTAGGCCCCAACACGTCCACCCTGTATGGCCCTATACTCCCATTCCCATGCAGTATAGGCCTATGGGCCTACCCAAGCCTCGGTGACTTTTTCCAAATATTTCACTGTTTCGATCCGGGACACTTCCTATCATGTTCTAAATGACGAGACTAAGAAAACAAATCCAAACAACCCTACCGCAAATGTTTAGAAGTAGGTTTCCCAGTGGGACAAACATCGGTCCTCTACCCCAGTATGGGACTATATGGGTCTATATGGGTCTCGGTGACTTTTTCAAAAAAATTACCGTTTCGCTCCGGGACACTTCCTATCATGTTCTAAATGCCGAGACAAAGAAAATAAATCTAAACAACCCTACCGCAAATGTATAGAAGTAGGTTTCCCAGTGGGACAAACATCGGTCCTATACCCCTAGTATGGGACTATATGGGCTATATGGTACTTTCCCCAAAATTTCAACGATTCGCTCCGCGACACTTCCTATCATGTTTGTCTTGACGAGAAAACGATACCCCACAGCCTATACCGCAAATGTCGAGAAGTAGGTTTCCCAGGATGGTCCTATACCCCCATACCCCATATAGGCATTTTCCCGTAATTTAGGATAAAGTCTGTGTTCCGTATTTTTTCAGCTAAAATTTTACATACACCCACCCTGGAACTAGGGGGAGATAACTCTATTGATAGGCAAGCCCCGCTAAGCCCGGGGACCTATATACCCCCCATACCCCATATAGGCATTTTCCCGGATTTTTCGATAAAGTCCGTGTTCCGTTTTTTTTTCAGGTAAAATTTTACATGCGCCCACCCTATTGACTTGATGCCCCTTCACATAGGCTTCACTTTGATACATCATACAACTCCATCGGCCATTAGGGGCTCCCCTAGATCCCAAAACGTCTATTTTCATACCCTTTGGCCACCGCGCATGCGCAGAATGCAGATATTTCAACCCCACACCCAGCCCATCAGATGCTCCTTCAAGAATGCTTCACTTTGATACCTCATATGACCCCATTGGTCCATGAGGGACTCCCTAGATCCCAAAACGTCTATTTTCATACCCTTTGTCAACCGCGCATGCGCAGAATGCCGATATGTGAACCCCACACCCAGCCCATACTTGACTCGACCCCATTAGACCATTAGGGGCTCCCCTAGATCCAAAACGTCTATTTCCATACCCTTTGGCCACCGCGCATGCGCAGAATGCCGATATGTCAACCCCACACCCAGCCCATCAGATGCCCCTTCACGAATGCTTCACTTTGATACCTCACTCGACCCCATTGGACCATTAGTAGCTCCCCTAGCTCCAAAACGTCTATTTTCATACCCTTGGGCCACCGCGCATGCGCAGAATGCCGATATGTGAACCCCACACCCAGCCCGTCAGATGCCCCTTCACGAATGCTTCACATGGATACTTGACTCGACCCCATTGGACCATTAGGGGCTCCCCTAGCTCCAAAACGTCTATTTCCATACCCTTCGGCCACCGCGTATGCGCAGAATGCCGATATGTCAACCCCACACCCAGCCCATCAGATGCCCCTTCACGAATGCTTCACTTTGATACCTCATATGACCCCATCGGACCATTTTATCACCGCCACAGACCGCATCACCGCGGAGGAATACAAGGTCAAAGGTTGCCGGAACTATACTGACCCAGAGTTACCTCCTCCTAGATTGGAATTCTTCTGTGTTGGAGGTAGTTTCCCCCATCGATCACATGATCGTCACGTGATCAAGTTCTGCCTCAGATCCGCCCCCGGGGGAACAAAAAAGTAGGTCAATCATAAGGAATTTGCACTTATACTACTACTGGCGTAGACAAATTGTCAGGTTTGGGGGGGCTTGAGAGGGGGAGAGTCTGAGAAAGGGGTATCCCCTCTCGCAGCCTAAGATTTTTTTTTGAAACTTGATGGTAAATTGGCACTCTCTGGGAGCATCTGAGTAGTATAACATTGTAACAACTGAACCTTGATTTATGCCAATATGTCTCATAACAATGACGATCACTGCAATGAAATACAAGTTGAAATGATCATTCAGTCTCAGGTGTGCACTATAATTCAAGTTAATCCTTAGACAATACTATCCAGGCCCGTAAGGGGGGGGGGGGAGATTTTTGGAGTTCGGGAAAACTTCCCTTTCGGAAATATTATATATTTTTCTCATATAAATGCCCTTTTCAAACTGAAGCGAACCCCCTATTTGCCCCTTTTCCCATACAGCGAACCCCGTGATGTGCCCTTTTGGAGTGAAGGCGAACCAACCCTCAGTAAATCCTGGCTACGGACCTGCTATCCTGCCCCGATAGCAGCAGATGGTTGCATTGACGCATGGCTGAGCACATGAGCTCTGCTGCATTAATCGGGTAGCTTTGCTATCTTTTTATCATAGGGAATATTTTTAATCGATGATAACTGGGCTATTTTCGACCTGCAGTTGTCAGACTTATCAAAAAGGCTAGCTTAGTGGTCCTCTCTTGGAATAGTAACTTACCATCTTTACACCAGTTATTAAACCATGACTTCGGGTCTACTGGCTGTCCCGGATAATATATCTCGGACATTTTCGGCGATATTTCTGGGACAATTTATCGGACAACATTGAAATTTCACACAGTAATTAAAAAATGCTAAATTTATTCCAAAATATCAAGAAAATGCTTCCAGTAGTTCTCAATAAATCGCGAAAACAAAAATTAGATGGGAGATTTGTGAGTTATATGTTTGACGTCATGACGTCAAGCTTGCATGTTATAACAATTCTGCTCATCGGAAGTTTTGATGTTTTTCGTCCAAATAGTCGGTATTCGATTGGATTCTCGGAGACGATCGCACAAGATTGGAGCCCGAAATCGTCAATCTATGGCTTTGGTCACTGATCAATTGCAATCTTATTTTAGGCCTAATGCACTGGCGGTGATAAGTTTACTTCTCCGGTATTAATTGAATAAGATACGTGATCTTATATGCTATGTTAGCTTTCTTTTTCTTTCTTTCTTACCTTTTTTCGTTTGTTTGGTTGTTTTTTTGTTTTGTTTTTTTGTTTTGTTTTTTTTTTTTGCCGGCCGTCAAGTTTGCCCCTATTTGTCTACGCCCTTGACCAAGCATCCAAGGCTGCCGGTGTCACCTTGGCACGTTTACTCTCCAGGGTATTTTCTCTCCGCTTTTCAATGATCTCTGTATTCCGAGTCATAAATCCATAAAACGAGGTCTTCCCAGGACGATTATCTGTGAAGGGATGTTGTCGAGTATCCTTCTTCAGTATATCATGTACATGATCCAAAAATTCTCCAGGAGTCAGACCCATGCCTCGTTGTGCCATCTCAGAAAGCCATACGGCCATAGCCTCCTCCTCTTGTCTACTGAATACGGGGTTTGAACCATTTCTGCCACCAACGGCTACTTCCCCGAACAATCCTACGCCTTAAGTATGACTCGGACAGCTTATTTTCTCTGACTGCTTGTTTTATCGACGATCCCATGTTGATATCCTTCACAGCTTTGCTCATTCGTGTGGCTTTGCTGGGCGACAGAGAATAACCCCGGGCATATTTGCGCTTCAGTGCCTTGGCCGCTCTTTGTATAGGACTCTTGGGCAGGGCAGGGGAACCCAGACCACGTCTGGTCAAGCGCTCCATGATGTCTGCGAAAAAGTAGACTGAGAGACATTCAAACTTACCATCATATCTTTATCGAACTCTTCACACCACCCTCTTCCCTACGGCACACACAAATATCAATTTGGGGCGACATTTGACACTCGAAAAGACTCTAGAGGAACCGATGGAGTGGTCGAGGTTCACGCGAGTGAGTAGTATAGGAAGACGAAATTGAGGCCATTTGACCTCTGAGTGCACTTTGTGACGTCACTTCCGGTTCCAGTCACGTGACCGGAAGTGACCTTTCACCACTGCTCATGCGCACTATGCCGGTTGAATATGGTTAGCAGTGTTCAAAAGTCACCTCCGGTCACGTGATTGGAACCAGAAGTGACGCCACAACTATCGTATGTAAATTTTAAAGGTCAATGGTCCTTTTAATACTCTTTATATACTACTTCTTTTCGAAAAAATAACATTAACCCAGCTACGGAAAGTAAACACCATGTTGCTGTATGTGAGAAATTCCCAGACTGTTGGCTATTTTGTGGAGGTGTTCTCTAGTGTGAGTGGAAGTGGTAAAGTGTTCAGAAGTTTGCCTTCAAAATATCGAACGCTAAATCACGAGAAACACTCCAAAATGCGCATTTTTACGACTCATCAAAAAAACTGTTTATCAGTATGATTTAACGCCGTGATTCAAGTACGGCAATAAATTCAAAACGAGATAGCTTCCGGGTGTAAGTGAACAATGACGATGTATAGGATTAAGGCAGACGTTCCGATTCCAGCAGATATCCGTCTTAACATTTCTATCCCGGATTTGAGAGATTTAGAACAATTTTACACTCTTAAAGTGTAAATGTTGTATTTTAAAGTATGAATGTCCGAGGAGTGACAACGTTAAATAAATTGTTGTATTTGTAACAGTCTCTGAAAGTTGAAAAAAGTGTAAAATCCAACTTTATATAGTGCTGTATTGGGGACAATACAACAACTTTATTAGAATGCTGAAGTTATCACTTGTAAAGTGTTGTATTGTTCTTGATACGGCACTAATACTGGATATAACCCCTTTTTTGACAACAATTTCTGAGTGTTATAGATAAAACATTTCATATAATATAAAGAGTGAAGGTTTACTTGGAATTTTGCTTTCGGCGAAAGAAAATTGAAAGATTCGTGAATGTTGAAATGTTTAATAATTAAATTCGATCTTGTTTATCATGTAAAGTACAAACGTCGCTACATATATACTCATGATCTGCATCATTCCTGTCATCATTCTTGTCCATGACATTTGTGCAAATGTTTGGCAAAAATATCATACAGACAGTGTTTCAAAAAAAAGTAATAGTGTATTGCTCACTTCAGTAAAAATAATATAAAGTCTAAATGACATCGCTTTCATTAGAGATCAGGTGCATTGAACTTCCCTCGGGCATTTCATCAAGAGCATGTTCAACTTTATTTTGTATATTTGTGTGATGGCATTTCCGAGATTTTATCAAGTAAGTCGCCGGTAAGACGATACCACCTCCCTTCTCATTCTTTTCTGGCCAGGGTGGAAAACTTCGCTTGGGGTTTCCGGTCGGGACAGCGAATATCTTTCCCAAATCCAAATCCATTATATGCCGGAAAGCCCCAGTCAATCCCCGAGGAACATGTCCGATAGGGAGGTCTGCAATGTCGTCAAGTAGCAACTCCCTTTCCTGGTCCGTTTGCATTTTATGAAATGGGACTGGGAGTTCATGTAGCGGAGGAATCCAGACCAAGCTCGCGTTCTTGTCCGTTATGTTTCCGTACTCTCGATCCACAGGCAGTAGAATTGGAGGATCTACAAGAGGTGGCTCTGGAAGCTGTAGCCTTTAATGACAGAGTCTGTAATCCGCAGCTCAAAATCATCTTTTTTTCTCCTTACTGCCAGCCATCTGCATGGGAAAGACGGACTTAATATTATTCTGTTTCTAAATATATTTTTTGTCTATTAGAAGGAAGGTTTTCAAACGTTGGGAAGTGGGGGGAGTATGTATTTGTCTACTGACAGGGGCGTAAAAAGGTTTTCAAACGGGGGGGGTGGAGAGAGTGGACCAACCTGCTATGCTAGGTGGTTATGTAATTCAGAAATTCTTGTCTACATTTCCCACAATGTGGCGCATTTTGAGAAAGGTTTAGTGCTATGTAAAATTCTTCATTATAGCTTGGCTATATTTAACAGTTCCAAAAGACTACAAAAAAAAATGATTTAGAAAACAATATTTTGAAAGCTCACCATTTTGATTTATTTAAAATCATTATGGTAGTATAGTTATAGCAGATAATACCGTTTTGAAAATTTAAATGAAAGTTTTCTATTCGAAAACAGACACGCAAAACGGACCATGTGAAGAATTATGGTACATACTTCATGTAAGATATCACGGGAAACGAGCCTAGTTCACCATTTAGATAAATAACACTTTTCAAATATGGGGTGGGTGGTCGGGGTTATATTACAGAAAGGATTTGTATGTAGGCCTATGTCTTTACGAACTTTCAATTTTAAACAGCGGCGTTGCGGTCTTGTAATCTTTGGACGTACATCTTTCCGAACTTTTAATTCCAAACAGCGGCGTTGCGGTCTTCTGTTAGTTTGCATACTGTCAATTACTACACAGCGGCTTTGCGGCGTTGCTAGGGAGGCCTAGATATGACAACAGGTTATAACTCTTGATCGGATATGATGTGTGTGGATATTTAAATTCTCAATGTCAACCAAGCCAGCTCTTCACATTGGGATAGCTGGGAAACTATCAGTTTCTGCACAGCGGCTTTGCGGCGTTGCTGTGTTTCACTATCTCCAACGGGATAAATGGGTCATGCTAATAACTGAACAGCCGATCTGCTCTTTCACAGGGTTGGCCTCATGCTCATATAGGGACTACCATCCTCTCAACAGCGCATGCCCCCCTTTCACAGGCTCATTTATCATCCCTGCCTCCAATGGCGGGAGTTGAATATTACTACGTTGCTATGACATCTAGGGGAAAACCCACGAACGCACGGTTCAGTTTTAATCCGGCCGAACAACTCCTTCAGTTTTGCACATGAGCAAAGTAGGCCTACTTTTCATATTCTCTGTGCAGATAAGTAGGAAAAATAATCTCCAGATAATTGTTTTCAACTCCAGGTCAACAGAGGTATTATGCAAACTTGAAAAGTAATAGAATGTTCGGCAAACATCTATTTTACTATATATGATGTCATATCCGGCGATGTCAGCGCAACCCGGAATCCAGTCCCAAAATCTGACTGGTGGCGGGTCAATCTCACGTTCGGCTATTTCCGTATTCAGCGTATAATCTAGCCTCTCACGTGAAACGCAGAACTCCCCATCTGTGTGGGGAGTGTATGGCCAAGTAGTGAACCGGCTACGAAATAGTGCCTTTGCTAATCGAGCGATCCGATCGCACTTTATTGTGAAATGAAGTTATTTTAACCGAACAACAAATTATACAAAACTATTTCTAAGTTTAGTTGAATAATAGTAATATATCCCCAGAACTCAGCAACTGGGCTAATTTTCGCCAATACGGAAATAGACGAATGTGAGATTGGTTTCGCCGAAAATTAATTGTGCGCATGATAAGATAAGATTCTTTATTGTACTCAGCTTCACAGTCGAGACAGAGTACAAAACACATAAAAATTAGAACAAATAAGAAAGTAAACAAACAGGTGCGACGTTTCCGTTTCCGCTCCCAGAAATCCACTTGGCCAGAGGTAAAATTTCGTAGCTAAAGTGAGTTATGGGGCTAGATTGGTGGCTGGGGTATTATTACACCCCCAGCGAGGTGGTCGAGGGACTACTTGGGGGACCTGCGCAGTGACTTCTGAAGAAAGACAAAAAGGACGTCATTTTTACCAGACCGGATTACTCAAATTATAGAAACCCCAGTCAGTTAGTTAATACATTTTATTTCCTGATTGCAAGCTTCCATATAAGACATGAGAATCACACATTAACGGTAAATGATTGCAATTGATTTGACAAATAATAAAACACTTATGAATCACAGGTTGCAGGAATTCCACGTAAAAGCCGCCGTCACCAAAAACATTTTTCACACAACGTTCACGCCAGTAGTATGTAGTACCCGAATTGATAGAATACCCCCCCACTGCGCATGCGCAGAACCTGGTGTGACGTCATAAGTGTATGGGCATTGGGGGGTTATTGGGGGTGTGCGCATGCGTGATGTGGGGGAGGTGGGTACAAGATGGCCGCCATGTGGGAGGTGGGTACAAGATGGCCGCCATGTGGGAGGTGGGTACAAGATGGCCGCGATCAATGAGTGCATAGAAAAAAAAAAAGTTCCGGCAAAAAAAAAAAAAAAAAATGTATTCATCCGCGGTGATGCGGTTTGGCCGTGGTTTTGGCGGTAATTCGGTCTCGGGAAAAAGCTTCCGCGGAGAAAAAGTAGTCCCTAGATAAAATGGTCCGATTGGGTCGAGTGAGGTATCAAAGTGAAGCTTAGGTGAAGGGGCATCTAATGGGCTAGGTGTGGGGTTGAAATATCGGCCTTCTGCGCATGCGCGGTGACCGAAGGGTATGAAAATAGCCTTTTTGGAGCTAGGGGAGCCCCTAGTGGACCGATGGGGTCGAGTGAGGTATCAAAGTGAAGCATTCATGAAGGGGCATCTAATGGGCTGGGTGTGGGGTTGAAATATCGGCCTTCTGCGCATGCGCGGTGGCCGAAGGGTATGAAAATAGCCTTTTTGGAGCTAGGGGAGCCCCTAGTGGACCGATGGGGTCGAGTGAGGTATCAAAGTGAAGCATCCATGAAGGGGCATCTAATGGACTGGGTGTGGGGTTGAATTAGCGGCATTCTGCGCATGCGCGGTGGCCGAAGGGTATGAAAATAGCCTTTTTGGAGCTAGGGGAGCCCCTAGTGGACCGATGGGGTCGAGTGAGGTATCAAAGTGAAGCATCCATGAAGGGGCATCTAATGGACTGGGTGTGGGGTTGAATTAGGGTCATTCTGCGCATGCGCGGTGGCCGAAGGGTATGAAAATAGCCTTTTTGGAGCTAGGGGAGCCCCTAGTGGACCGATGGGGTCGAGTGAGGTATCAAAGTGAAGCATCCATGAAGGGGCATCTAATGGACTGGGTGTGGGTTGAATTAGGGTCATTCTGCGCATGCGCGGTGGCCGAAGGGTATGAAAATAGCCTTTTTGGAGCTAGGGGAGCCCCTAGTGGACCGATGGGGTCGAGTGAGGTATCAAAGTGAAGCATCCATGAAGGGGCATCTAATGGACTGGGTGTGGGGTTGAATTAGGGTCATTCTGCGCATGCGCGGTGGCCCAAGGGTATGGAAATAGACGTGTTGGAGCTAGGGGAGCCCCTAATGGAACAATGGGGTCGAGTAAGGTATCAAAGTGAAGCTTATGTGAAGGGGCATCTGATGGACTGGGTGTGGGGTTGAAATATCGGCATTCTGCGCATGCGCGGTGGCCCAAGGGCATGAAAATAGCCTTTTTGGAGCTAGGGGAGCCCCTAATGGTCCAATGGGATCGAGTGAGGTATCAAAGTGAAGCATTCATGAAGGGGCATCTTATGGACTGGGTGTGGGGTTGAATTAGGGGCATTCTGCGCATGCGCGGTGGCCCAAGGGTATGAAAATAGACGTTTTGGCATCTAGGGGAGCCCCTAATGGTCGAATGGGGTCGAGTGAGGTATCAACGTGAAGCCTAGGTGAAGGGGTATTTGATGGCTGGGTGGGTGCATGTAAAATTTTTCCTGAAAAAAAAAAATACGGAACACGGACTTTATCGAAAAACCTGGGAAAATGCCTATATGGGGTATGAGGGGTATATAGGTCGCCGGGCTTAACGGGGCTTGTCTATCAATAGAGTTATCTCCCCCTAGTTCCAGGGTGGGTGTATGTAAAAATTTTCCTGAAAAAATACGGAATACAGACTTTATTCTAAATTACGGGAAAATGCCTATATGGGGTATGGCAGGTATAGGACCATCCTGGGAAACCTACTTCTCCACATTTGCGGTATAGGTTGTGGGGTCTCGTTTTACTCGTCTCGTCATTTAGAACATGATAGGAAGTGTCCCCGTGCGAATCGGTGAAATTTTTGAAAAAAGTCACCGAACTCCATATAGTCCCATACTGAGGGTATAAGATCAATGTTTGTCCCCCTGGGAAACGTACTTCTATACATTTGCGGTAGGGTTGTGGGGTCTCGTTTTACTCGTCTCGTCATTTAGAACATGATAGGAAGTGTTCCCGTGCGAATCGGTGAAATGTTTGAAAAAAGTCACCGAGCCCCATATAGACCCATACTGGGGTATAGGTTCAATGTTTATCCTACTGGGAAACCCACTTCTATACATTTGCGGTAGGGTTGTGGGGTCTCGTTTTACCCGTCTCGTCATTTAGAACACGATAGGAAGTGTTGCGGAGCGAATCGGTGAAATTTTTGAAAAAGTCACCGAGGCCTGGGTAGGCCCATAGGCCTATACTGCATGGCTATGGGTGTATAGGCCCATACGGGGTGGACATGTTGGAGTCTAGGTGGGCCACTCATGGTCCAATGGGGTCGAGTGAGGTCTTATTTTGAAGCTCTCGTGCAGTAGCATCCGACTGGGCTAATGGTTCGTCCGTGTTCAATAGTCTGCGCATGCGCAGTCTGGCCGTAGCATAGAAAACAGGCATTTTGGGTGCTATGTAGGGGTGTGTTTGGGTTAGAGATGAGCTAATCACGGTTCGAATGGGTCGTGTGAGGTGTCAAAGTGAAGCTTGTGTGGGGTAGAGTCAGAATGGTGTGTTTTTGAATGCATGTTGCGTTAATCTGCGCATGCGCAGTTGGTTGTAGTAAGTAAAGTGGCCATTTTCGGGCAGTGAAGGAAGTTATTTGGGGTCGAGATGGGCTAATCACGGTTCGAATGCGTCCTGGAAGGTGTCATCTTGTAGTTCTCGGGGTGTACATTCCGATTTGAGGGATGTTCGCGTCATCTGTGACGTCATCGGTACGAGTAGTAGCGAAAGTGGCCATTTTCGGGCAGTACATGAAGGTATTTGGGTCGAGATGGGCTATTCACGGTTCGAATGCGTCCTGGAAGGTGTCATCTTGCAGTTCTCGGGGTGTACATTCCGATTTGAGGGGTGTCCGCGTCATCTGTGACGTCATCGGTGACGTCATCGGTACGAGTAGTAGCGAAAGTGGACATTTCGGGCAGTACATGAAGGTATTTGGGATCGAGATGGGCTATTCACGGTTCGAATGCGTCCTCGAAGGTGTCATCTTGTAGTTCTCGGGGTGTACATTCCGATTTGAGGTATGTTCGCGTCATCTGTGACGTCATCGGTGACGTCATCGGTACGAGTAGTAGCGAAAGTGGCCATTTTCGGGCAGTACATGAAGGTATTTGGGGTCGAGATGGGCTATTCACGGTTCGAATGCGTCCTGGAAGGTGTCATCTTGTAGTTCTCGGGGTGTACATTCCGATTTGAGGGGTATCCGCGTCATCTTTGACGTCATCGGTGACGTCATCGGTACGAGTAGTAGCGAAAGTGGACATTTTCGGGCAGTACATGAAGGTATTTGGGATCGAGATGGGCTATTCACGGTTCGAATGCGTCCTCGAAGGTGTCATCTTGTAGTTCTCGGGGTGTACATTCCGATTTGAGGGATGTTCGTGTCATCTGTGACGTCATCGGTGACGTCATCGGTACGAGTAGTAGCGAAAGTGGACATTTTCGGGCAGTACATGAAGGTATTTGGGGTCGAGATGGGCTATTCATGGTTCGAATGCGTCCTGGAAGGTGTCATCTTGTAGTTCTCGGGGTGTACATTTCGATTTGAGGGATGTCCGCGCCATCTGTGACGTCATTGATGACGTCATCGGTACGAGTAGTAGCGAAAGTGGACATTTTGTGGGTGCGTGAGGGTGAGTTTGGTGTAGAGATGCACCATCCTTAGCCCGAATGCGTCGTGTGAGGTGTCATTTTGTAGCTCTCGGGGTGTACATTCCCAATTGAGGCATGTCCGAAGCATCTGTGACGTCATCGATGACGTCATCAGTAGGAGTATTAGCGAAAGTGAGCCTTTTGGGGCAGTGCAGGAAGGTATTTGGTGTAGAGATGGACCATCCGCGTTGCGAATGCGTCGTGTGGGGTATCATGTTGTAGCTCTCGGAGTATATACCCTGATTTCAGGGATATTTATAGCATCTGTGACGTCATTGGTGACGTCATTAGTACAAGTTGTAGCGAAAGTGGGCATTTTTAGCAGTGAAGGATGTTATTTGGTGTAGCGATGGACCATCCGCTGTCCAAATGGACCGTGTGAGGTGTCATCTTGTAGCAACGCCCACCAACACCATTCTTAATGCTTCAACGCCCTGGTGAAATAGCTCAGAAGCTCTGATATTCCATGGAATTGTCACTAATTCTTCGAAATGCGGTGATGCCCGTCAACGCCCGTCGTTACACCTTAACACTCTAACATAACGCCATGATATAGACCGGAGAGAGAACAACAACAGCAACAACAACAAAGATGACACATGAGAGAACAACAACAACAAGAAGTTTTTTTTTCCATATAGTTTATTCTCCCCAATGTTACATCATAC